>QKMX01360117.1:9049-19159 GCA_003401595.1 Venustaconcha ellipsiformis | reverse complement strand
TCGTAAATAAGGCCTGCAGACTTTGTAGGGTTCACCCTCCTTGCTGCTTCTTTTCAGTGACAAACTGGTTTTTGGACCTTGATATTTAAGTGCCAGGTATATTTGTTAGAAGCAGATTTTGTTGTTTGTTTTTTTTTTTTGAACTGTAACTGACTTTTTGACCAATCTTGGCAACTGTTAATCAAATGTCATATAGCAGAAATTCTATGATCCACTGACCAATTTAATTGTCCAGTTAGTTGTAAGTATTTATCTGATGACATTTTTTCACCACATGCAGGGTCATCAAGTGCTTACGTTGGGAGCACAGTGGATCATCTATGCAGATTTTACTATGTAAAATAAGTTTTAAAAGCTGCATGCACTCTAATTTCCACATCTGTTGTCTAATAATTAATAAAATTTAAAAGTCCTCTGTCAATTAAGATCATTTTTTTCAAGGTGAAAGACCCTGATTTTAATGGCTGTAATATATGATTTTGTATTATTAGGCTGATATATCTTTTCCTGATGGTAGCAGTTAGTAATAGGAGATCTAGAATAGAAAACAAAATGATCCCAGTCTGGTATATTTGCCCACTTACAGCACTTGCACATTCATCTCTTGGGCACTCAGTGTTTCACCATTATTCATTTGGCATTCTTACTTTCAATTGTATCCTGTTTGTTTTGTACATTATTTATCTTTTCTGTAATCCTTGTATTATTTTCTGGTATATGTATCCCATTTCAGTGAATTTGAGGGTGATTTTTATAATGCCTCATGGTGTAAGTAAATGTCATAAAAAGTGAAATACATGCCTCACCTGCTTAGCACGTACTGTATGGGTATGCATTGGATGGTTGTTGTATTTGTTTTTGACCTGATGATGTATGGAACTTATCGAAAAGTCACCATGCCTATGGGACCAAGAAGAGACCTGCTCCTTCATTTACATCATTGAGGACCCCATCCATTCAAAGGAGAGGATTGTGATACTTCCCAATATAGAGAAGTTGCCTGCTCCCATAATGAAGGTGTCTAGGGTTCAGAAGTCACCCATTTCCACAAGAGTGGGCTCACTAACTCGTGGTAGAAGGGCATCAGCTCCCACTATGGAGGGATTTTTTTCAAACTTCCTATTGTAGAGAAGATGCCAGCAGCCAGTAATGAGTCAAGAAATCTCGTTCTGAGAGCTGAGTTCCATTAATAGATACTCCCCAATCATAGCCTTGTGACCAGTGATAGGGCATTAGGTCATCAATTACTGTATAGAGTGTTGGGTGACAGTCACTGAGGGTCTTTTGCCAGGCACCAGGTAGTGTCTCAATAGACAATCATTTTAGGTCAGTCACTGGTTACTTGGCGCAGGTTACTGAGCATTGAAAAATGTATAAAGTGACAGTAATAGAAGTTCTAGTACTCGGTATGGTACACAGGGATCCAGACACCAGTCACTAGGTAATGTTGCAATTGACAGTCATGTGCTTGGCTTTGCTTAATGGGTACTGGGTCACCAGACAGCAGATACTTAACACTGGGCACAGGATGGTCATCACAGGGTATGGTGTTTGGTGCCAATCTTTTTTTTCAGTTACAGGTCAGAAATCACTTAATGCCAGTCAGCAAACACGGAGCTATTGGCACAGAGCACCAACTGACAGACACATCAGGCATCAGTCACCAGTTTGCAGACTAGTTGCTGGGCTTTGACCACTGGTCTAGGGGACAAGATCAGTTTGATAATTCTCCATTCTCTGTTTTATTCAATTCATATGGGAAACAAGCTTTGAGTTTTAATTACCTGTTTAAGGAAGGGGGTCAGGTTCATATTCGTACTGTATGGGACATGGGAACTTCAGTGCTGAGACAGTCATGCATACTTTTCCTGCCATGACGCTCTTTGCATGCTTTGAAGCCTTGACAAAGGGACTTGGGCAGGGATCTGGGCACATCTGCCCATCAAGGCACTTGGGGCTTTTGAACTGAAGGCATTGATACTAGTTACTATAGTGCTGCACACTGATCTCTTTTCAATCTGTTAAAGTAGGAATTATCATCTCCAGTTGAAATGCAGATTGTTAGATACCAAGACATAAAGATGTGCTCAAAACATCCATTTCTTTCTCTGCAAAGCTCCTTTATCTCATTAGGGATGCTGTCTTGGAGACATCATAGATTTTGCTGGAGCACATCAAAAGCCTTTGCTGTCTGCCCCTGTTGATGCTTAAACATTATTCAGCAGGCTAATACCTACACTAGCCTATCACTACTTGAAGATCAGCAACACTAATCCCAGGCCATAGTATCAGGCCTGGCTAAACAGGTGAGAAATGACTCAGAAGGATCCAAATCATCCTCTTACAAATGCTATAAACAGGAGAACCAACAGAACTGTCATGAATAGGAGGCAGGAGAGATTAAAGAAAAAAGTCTTAATTCCCTTTCTTCAAGGACTGAGTCATTAATCCCCAGGGAGTCACACCAAATCTCATGCCAAGTCCCTCTCTTCTAAATGTTCAAGTAGATAGCAGATTAAGTCTTAAGGATATGCCTTTCAAAAGAAACTGTCTCTTTGTTGGGGGAGAGTGATGGCAGTGCATCTAGGCTATATCCCTATCAGATGTCAAATCTGATGCCATATTAGAATTTCATTTTACATGGGGATGAATTTTATCAACTATCCAGGAACAGGCCATGTTTCTCCTGATGATATCTCGCAAATACTAACTCTCATAGGATGACTAATCCAGAAGACTTAATTATCTGCGGCCCCTACCTCTCTATCCATGGGATTCTAAACATGTCAGCAGACTTGGTTCCCTTGGGAAACTTCATATATATAGCCCCTCCAGTTTTTTGCTTCTAGCAATCTTAAGTCCGCACAAGGACAGGACCTCCCATCTGCTTAGATCCCATTAAATTCCTAATTATGTCTTGGTCTGAGTTGGTGGATGAAGTGGGACAGGTTTATGTTTGGAGTTCTGATTCACACTTGAGAACCTCACTTCTTCCTTGACACCAATGCTTCAGATTCAGAGTAGATAACGTATACAGAACTCAAGTGAGTAGTCTTGCAGGGATTGTGATCTTGGGAAGAATCTTCCCTTCACATCTGTAATGTATAAATGGGCTGCTTTTCTAGCACTTTTAAGAATGTATGAACATCACAAGATATCTCTCAGCATAATGGTTGTAACAGAAACATGTTGGTCATACTGTATCTCAGACATTATGGGGGACACATTCCCTTTCACTCTGCTTGGTAGTCTGAAACATCCATCGTTGGACATCTTTCTCCGTTGAGGAATAGAGAATAGCCTTCTCTGGTACTCTTTAAGTTCCCAGTGGGCTCTACTATTGGGTTATACCCATATCTTGTAGAACTGATCTGAAACTTTGAGCTCCAGAGATCAGGTTCTGGTTCTTTAATTATGAGGTGTTACTTCTTGAGTTTTTTTTATCATCATTTAAATCTTTTATTTGAGTGAAGCTTCCTTCAAGAAACTTAACCTTAAATCAATTTTACTTCTTCTCTATCTTCAGCAAGGAGAAGTGAAATTCATACTTTGTTGGTGGGTAAGAGTTTTTTTTACATTCATTGGTACCTATGATTAAATCTCTTAGATTTGCCATTTGGGTTTTGTAGGCAAGAATCAGCTACCTTTGGTTGCTCCTGTTTCTATTGAAAACCTGTATCACTTGTATCTGAGCTTAGATAGACTTTGACCAGTTAGAGCTTACATTTCTATTTACCCAAATCAAAAGAGAAAACAAATGGTTGTAACTGTCTTTTTATACCTGTAAAAGTATCTTTGATATTTTGGCTGCTACCATCTTCAATAGATTGTATGAAAAGCTAACATATTGAAGTGGAATGTGCAGACTAATAAAGAGCATGTCAGTCTCTCACTAAGAAAATCATGAAAATCAACGCCCATGAGGTAATGGTTATTGATGCTTCTTGCGCCTTATTGAATCATTCTTCTTTGGATGGTATCATGAAAGCCACCTTCTGGCAGTCCACTTTCTCATTATTACCTTGAATTTGTCTTGCATCAGAGCATGTCATTTATAATGGACATCTTGTATTGGAGAAACTGTTAATACAGACTTGTTTTTTTTTTTGGTACTGGTAAGCCAACTGTACTTAAATTTGGACCCAGCTGTATCAACCCATCATGTTATCAGATTATTGAGACATCATCCATTCTGCAGTAGGGCATCCTACTGAAAGCAAAGATAACTTCAATGTGATAGTTTCTATTAGGTTATCAGCTTAACACAGGAGTCAGATACAGATTTTTTCATTGGCCAACAAGACCAGCTCACAGATAAATCAACTGCAGAAAATAAACTTGTCCTCCCCAATCAAACAAGAATAATTTAGATAACATGTTCAATTGCAGTATTCTGAAAACATGTTTGAAAAACCAAGGCCAAATACTTTGGAAAATATTGTCAAATGAAATAACATGATTTAATACAGTCACTTACAAAAGACCCTTGAAAATTTAAATGTAGCTATCAAAGTTTACTGGCCCTTCTCAAAACTCTCACTTCATGAGCTTGTAGATCAGAAACCAAATTGACCACTACTGACACCAGGTTGGAAATTGGGCAATGCAGGTAATGTATTACTGCTTTTAGATATAAATGTTGGGGTGGATGGGGTGGGATGTATGTGTGATTAATTATGTTATACTTAACCTGCATCTTATACCCAATTCCCTCTTCCCTCATAATTCTTATGTACTTTTAGGTATCATCCAACTCGGAGAAGGATAATACTCTGTATTTTTGTGGTCCTAATATAAGTAATAGAACAGAATGAGAAGCGAAAAGCTTTGTGAAAATCAACAAATATTTTCCTAAAATACACAGTAAAAATATAAAAATGAGCACTTTAGTGAATTAAATTTTTTAAAATCCTAGAATTACTAACACAAGTCCTAATGAATAAAGTTCTGAATAAATATTTGTTGTATTCCAAAATAAATCAGTGCTGGAAGTGTTGATGTGATTGTGGTGGCCTGTGTCATGGTGATGTGTCAATAGTCATTGTTGAATCACAATAATAAAATCCAAGAATATATCCTTATTTGAATTGCACTATAAATCTAAGTCTTTTTTCAAGAATGTTATTTTTGAGCACTTGTATTTTCAGAGAAGAAAAACTTGAATTAAATAATTTGAATAAATAAATTCCAGTCCAAATGAAATAGTGAAAAATAACACAGCACACATAAATATTTCCAATAAACAAGATTATATAGTCCTCTACTTGACCTTGGGTCACAATTAGCATTTTCAACGAAAAAAATATTACGTAATGGAAAATTTCATACTGGAAGGTTCCAAATATTTACAAAAGATAAAATCTTAGTCATAATTGGAAGGTCTATTACTAAAATTATAATATAAAATTTGGTAAACATAATGTCTTTGATTCAGGCCAAGATAATAATCCTAATAATTATCCATACACATATAGAAAATATTAGCTATGTATTAGTTGTTTAAATAATTTTAAAGAACATCAATGAGTCAGGTCAAGTAGACAATGAACTTGATTTTGGATGACCCCAGTACATTTGAAATGCAGCACAATATTATCAGATAAATATTATATAATTCTGCCCTCCACCCACCAAGTACATTTAAACAGATCTTTTAATTATGGAGAGGGAAGGATAAAGGTATTTTCGGAAAAGGAAAGTCAACCTCAAGAAAAAGCTGTTGTGTTCAGATATCTAGGAAAATGTCTTATTCTGTCCATCATTTTGGTTGAATAATTATTTTATTTTTAACGAAAAAGAAATCCTGCCTCACTCATTTAATTATCGCAGATTCTCCTCAGATCAAAGCTGTCTGATTTTTTCCTCTGCCTTCAGTTGTGCAAGCAGTTATGTATGATATCAAAATCAGATATTAGAAACAGTTCCTACTTCATTTCTGACTAGGACTGATTAACTTATTTAAGATTTTAGCATGACAAAGATATTTATAAGATTATATGTCAAAAATGTTAGGTATCACATGATTTTATTACTACAGTGAAAGATTGCACCAGAACATACTGACCTTCACATTTCCTGTGTTTAGTGGGGCAGTGTCTGCAAGTTGATTAATGCCATTGCTTATTAAAAAAGCAGTTGAAATAGTTGGAACTGACAATAAATAAATTATGTGGAAAAACTTTGCACAGTGCAATTAAACTCAAAATAAAGGTATTGGTAAATTCTCTTTAAATCATAAGTAAATAAAATCACTATATCTAATTATTAATTGAAATGTGTTTTCACCATGGGGTTTTGTCAAGAGTCCAATCATATTAATATCACATCCAGCTATTGAAATCCCCACTTGTGAATAGGTTAACATATCAGAATCTTGGCTAGTGATATTTCACAGCCATATACTCGTGCATAGTGCACATATTTCCTGATACAAAATCGGACATTTTACTGGTTTGAAACTAATCACCTTTAGTAGTTTCATTAGGCACACTGATACTGAGTCTTTATCATCATAATGTTAATCATGCCTTTTGAAATGTATCAAATAGATTATTGCTCTGTTTGAGTGAGATTTTCATGGTGAGTGAGAACTGGTACTATCATTTCAACAGAATTTAAGTTTTGCATGGTGTTGTAAAAGTCATATGAACCTTACAAAGATTTTGTTTCAACTGGAGCTGAAAGTAGGTGTCCCTTTTTCCAGTTGCTGGTTCAGTGGGGGATATGGCACATTTCCCAGTCCCACACCCAAAATGAGGGTAATGGCTGAAATGGTAACTAGAGTACGTTTTTGTTACAATAAAATGGAAAGCTTAAAATGCAGGAGCTTTCTGTAGATTTGCATCCTGGGGCCCTTTGGGAGGCTTTGTCCCTCAGACCTCTTGCTTACTTGTTTATGTCCCTCTTCATATGCCCCAAATATTCTGGATCTGCCACTGTTTTTGACAGTGACAGTATCATCAGTGTTAATATGCTAAAGGGAAAATATTTGCTTTGGTATGTGCTCAGTCAGTATAGTTCACTTTATTTATTACCTCTGTAAAATTTTAAGTACAGTTGGCTTTACCAGTACATAAGAAATGAATCTTTATTAATGCAGTTTCTCCAATACAGGATGTTCATCATTTTCTTGCAGAGATGAAACAGCACTGAGTTATTGGCATGTTAGCACTGAAGTCTATTGAATTTGATCGCTGTCGTCAATACTTATTTAAGCATTTTTCTATGTATAAATTTTGTTTACATTTTTTACAGATAATGAAGCAGCAATTTGCAAGACAGATGTCTTCAGGAGTAAGTATTAATCAGTATTAAATTCAGAATTTCTCAAGGAGGTATGAATGTAGTATTCAGTGTTGTAATTTAACCTAGATGAGTTCAGGAACTTTTTAAATCCTACCGTCAGTGCTCTTTGGTTCTTATTATTCTCATCATCATTAAATTTGCTTTCACTTTATGCCAAGGCAAGCTGACATAGAATGTATATTTTGTCCATTAATAACTTATGCCTATCAATTTGTGCATCACAATTTTCTTAGCAGTCATTATAGTTTTGGTCATTTCATTGAAATAAATAATACATGCACATTTACTAGAAGTTGTGTTCCATCTATACACATTTACTAGAAGTTTGGTTTCATATCCGATTTCATCAAAATGCATTAAGAATTATTGAGCTAAAACTTAAACCAAAATGTTGATCGATGATATTTACCTGAAAATAGGATTCACTCTTGTTCATAATACACACCAGACTTGTAAAATTTAAGTATTACAGATAGAGCAAAAGTTTGCACAAATGAAAATCCAAATTTTGTTGAGCAACTTTTGTATTTTATGAGAAGAGCAAATGAGACCAGAGGAATGGTGAGAAGTTTCCTCATGTTAATATAAAGTAAATGCATTAATGAGATTATGTCTTACACTGCATTTATCCACAAGACAATAAATGTTTAGCAGTGTGTGAGCAAAATGATAATTTATGTGATAACCATAATATTTACAAAGTTTCATGGCTATCCTTCCAAACCAAAGCAGAATTTGTTGTGCTAATCAGATTAAGTTTAGGATAGAAGGACAGATGGATAGATCAATGGACTTAAAGACTACTATACTCTAGAGTCTATGAAGGTGAGATTTGCTTTAAAAACTCCTTTAAAATAGAAAATGTTGATTTTATGGTGGAAATATTGTTTTGATTTGTTGAAAAGCTTTCTTAGAACTCCTTGAATTTTTCTGCAGAAATACAAAATGTGGATAACTGAATAAAATATATTTTTATTCAGAATTTTTGTTAATTATATATTTTTTTAAAAATGATACATAACAATAAATGGGATAAAAATTTGATATGCAGTGATAAGCAAAATAGCATTTGATTTTGGTAAGAAAAAGTACTCACAAAAAGAACTCTTTATCTACCATGTTCACTTTATGTAGCAGACTTCATATACTTCTTATATACATGTACATAGGTTTCAGTTTGTGTTAGATTTACTTTCCATGGAAATAGATATTCTGATTTGGATCAGTCTACTTTAAGTGTTGTTAGTTACAGAAATAGTAACTTCAGTGTATTATTGCATTACTTCTCTTGTCATCTATATTCATAACCAATACCTTAATTTTCCATAAAATATCTGATGTGGTAATGTTTATAAACCATAATAATATAAATTTTAACACAATGACGAGTCATTTGTTTCTTCATGGACTTGAGGGATAATGCATGCAGGTTTCACATTGCAGTACAATGACATTAAGATACCATTGCACAAACTTAACATAATTGTTGAGATGGTTACACAAATATTCACTGATGTCCTCTACACACACACACACATGCACATGTGCAACTATGTAATAATGAACTTAATTAATACAGCCATTTGCTGCTTCTCAAATGAGAAACTTTTTGGAGCTGTCTTCTGCGTGCATGCATTCACATGCAAACACACATACAGACATGATTGTATTAATGTAATGCTTCATATGTATTTATTTTCTTCAGTCATTGAGAAAAATAAAATAGTGAACTTGATTAGGAAAGAATAGGCAAACTGAGTACCATATGCCTAACAGGGGCTTGAAGAACTGGGCAATATATCTGTTTCAGTCTTTCCACCACCAGGTTACATCTTCCTCAGCTTGGCGATAGAGTACTGCTTCATTTTCTTCCTTTAGCTCTTATGTCGGGTTTCTGATGTGGTTATAGTAGTGTGGGAGTTGCACTTTTGGATTTTTTTTTTTAATATTGGTACTTATCTATGTCAAAGCCTTGTGACTGCTATAATAATATTTCCCAAGAAGAATTTTTGCACTTCAGATCCAGGAAAACCAAGTTGTTGTTGAGTCTAATTATGAGATGGTTCATGTGGGATTACCTGTATGTGATTACAGTCAGCGGATATCCAACCATGTTATGATATACTCAAGGATTTTATGGAAGTGCTTCAGTTGTCAAAATTGTCATTGTCCATTATTGATTTGCTTTCCACAATTAATATAGCTCCTGCCATTGATGACCTTAACCTAGATATGAATAATCTTGTGTACAATAATGCTTGAACACTAAGACATCCCTGTTAGAATATTTTCTCGATGTCAACACTTGATCTATGTAATATAGTAAATCACACACATGCCTAAAGTGATCCAGGACAGCTGTAACATGTTAATAATGTAGTTAATGGTGTTGATGCACATGGCCTTGCAAAAATGCATTGGACCTTGTGTGTCACCATACACATAGAATGAGTTTTGTTTGCATGAGTCATCCAGGACTCTTATAGTTTCCTTACTATTGACTAGAGTGGACATGCAGGGTCTAAGTATTGAGCCAGTTTGGACATAGCAGTTTAAAGGACCATAATAAATATGTCAAAATCTGCCAGTGATACCATAGCAGCATATGGGCAGCAACTCTGCAAAGCTGCTCATGAACATCTGGAATTGATTCATAATGTTATAATGAAGAGTACTGTCTCTACTGTGGGGAAACTGGGCATGTGACACTGGTATTCCATCATGGCAAACAGATGTCATAAGTCTGGACACAAACAAAGTCAATTAATGTGTTATGCATACTAGGAAGCTGGCAAAGAGGAGAAT
>QKMX01360103.1:49625-59928 GCA_003401595.1 Venustaconcha ellipsiformis | reverse complement strand
TATATATATATATATATATATATATATATATAGTCTTTTTTTCAGAGAGGAATCATGTAACTGTACAAACAAAAGTAATTTATGAATGGTAAAACACAATATTCTCTTAGGTTAAAAAAAAATAATACACATCATCACAAAAGTACAGCTTCATACTTAAAAGACAGAAAATTGAGAAAAATTTAGCAATATATACAAAAGTTATAAAAATAAAATTGAAAATGTAAAGAAACTGCAATAATGAATTAAATTTACATGTACCTGAAATTATTTATAGATACAACTCTGGCTATATACAGATATATGTGAAATAAAATGAGACACATTTGAAAAGATATGTAACAACGGTGAGAATGCTACAATATTTCTGCAAAATGTAAGGCCAGTTATTTTGACAGTGACAAGTAAGGTGAAGTTGTTTGCATTTGCAACATGCAAATAGAATGTTGGCATATCTCAATATCCTTTTCCTTTGCTGTGACTGAAATTTTTTCCCATGCTGTCATTGTAGAAATCATGCATGGTTTAAGCACACATCTGTTAAAAATAGCTGCCCTTTGTCCTTGAAATATCAACTTGAACTAGTCCAAAGTACATGAACATTAGCAGGTATTAAAATACAGAAATTAATTCTGCCAGAGTAACAATACAAGCTTCTGAAAGTGCAATAAATGAATCACAAAATAAATAAAAAGTAAAAACGTTATTGGCTCATATTTCAAACTAAACCTTTTAAGCTCAGGACATGAAATAACCAAGTGGAGCTAGCAGGTTTTCTTTTAGGTGAACATATAGGTGAAGCTGTATACTCCATACTCTATAACCCATATCACACCCATCATTCTTACACCAAATTAAGGGGAAAAAAAGTTCATTTAAGAACACCCAAGATAAACAAGTCTTTTTCTAAATAGTCAGGAAATTCTTTTTCTGTATCTATGCAAAATACAAAACTAAAGTAAACTAAAACTGGAAGGTGCAAGAGAGTTGTCCAATAATGGTTTGTAAATATGACGACAGTATCAAATTTCTACCTGGAAAATATCACATAGTCATCACATACTTCATTTATTTAAAATGCAAAATATCATATAAAAAATATTGCAATATGAAATCTGTTTAATACGAGAAGTCAGTGTACATTTTACAAACTTCCTATCCAAAGGGAAATAACTCATGATACACATGAAAATTGCTTACACAGGTGCTTTGCAAGAACTGGTTTGGCTTGGTTTTTTGTTTTTATGGCACAGCAACACAAACAGGTTATTTAATGAGGAGGCAATTAGAGCAATTAGACACAAATAATGGGAGATTTTTAGGCTCATCTGATGTTAGGACTTGAACCTGTACCCATTCCTTGTCAAGTCCACCATGCTAACCACTGAGCCACAGGGGCTCCAATATTCAAAGTACATTATAATAAGTTTCGCATATAAAATCATAATGCAATGTTTTGTGCATACAAACACATTGAAAAAGTACACCTTTTTTTGTCCAAGCCCCAAATAAATGGATGTCATATTCCCAAGTTTACATAAATCATGTCATATTAATGGACCTGTCAACTAATATTGGACCTTTCACATATTTATTAGGGCTGGAAGTATTTGTAAAGAATAATTCAGATTGGATCATTTTAAAAATGTAAAGAAAATGATAGCTGTACTATTAAAATGGAAAAAGAAAACCAGTCTGGCTATCAAACAAGACATGCAATATCTTTATCACAAGGATGTCAGAAAATCTGGTTGATGTCTCAAAATTTCCTCATCTCGTTTCCTCCTGTATTCACTCTGTCTTTTGCAGTATAGAGCAATATCTGGATGCCAAAAAAGTACGCAGCCACATTGATCTTTTAAAAAAAAAAATAATATGAAATTCAATAGCTAATGTTCATCATGTTAAGCAATCTACATCAGAATTGTGTTTCTTTTAAAACATAAATTTATTTGACAATTCTTTTACTGTGGATAAGTGAAACAACTTGAAGATAAGTGTGCATGTGTAGAGTGGGAAAAAAAATCATTAGACCAAAGTGCATAATCAGAAGTGGTAATTGGTGTTTTACTACATCACAACAGAAGTAGATTATTTAGTGCAGAGGCAACTAAAGGAAGGATACAATAAAAGAAGCCATTCTGGACTGATCTGATCATTACATTTGACCCAATACCCTTCTGATCATTAATCTGGCACATTCTAATCCCAGAGTATGCAGGAGGGTAAATTGGGCTTATTTTAAACCCTAAGTTATGCAGAAGGGCAAAGTGGGCCTATTCTAAACCCAGAGTATGCAGGTGGGTAAATTGGGCCTATTCTAAGCCCCAGGTATGCAGGAGGGCAATGTGGGCTTATTTTAAACCCCAAGTATGCAGGAGGGCAAAGTGGGCTTATTCTAAACCCCAAGTATGCAGGAAGGCAAAGTGGTCTTATTTTAAACCCTAAGTTATGCAGGAGGGCAAAGTGGGCCTATTCTAAACCCCAAGTATGCAGGAGGGCAAAGTGGGCTTATTTTAAACCAATAGTATCAGAAATGAGACAAACACAGAATCTCTACTAATAATTAACAGAAATGGGACTTAATTATTTAAAGAAATTTTTCACACATGATAACATCGATTACACATAAGATTTTGGATTACTTTTACGTATGATAACATGGACCAAGTTTACACATGATAACATAGATTACTTTCACACATGACAAGATTAATTATTTTTACAGATGATAACATCAATTACTTTTACACATAACATTAATTACTTTATACATAACAAAAATTACTTTTACACATGATAACATGGATTACTTTTACACATGACAACATTAATTATTACAGATGATAACATGGATTACTATTAAAGATAACACAAATTACTTTTACACTTAACTTGGATTACTTTTACACATGATAACATGGATTACATTAACACGTGATAACATCAATTAATTTTACACATAGCATGCATTAATTTTAAAAATACATATTACTTTTATACATAACATGAATTAATTTTAAAGAGAACAAAAATTACTTTTACACATAATACAAATTACTTTTATACATAATGACAAGGATTACTTTTACACATGGATTACTTGTACAATAACATAAATTACTTTCATAAATGTTAATATGGATTATTTTCATACATGATAACATACATGTTAACGGGGATTAATTTTACTAAATACTGAATAAAATGCTATACTCACTTTTCTGAACTTCACATCCTTTTCCCTCTCTAAAACCAAGCCCTCCACTTATCACTGCATTAAATTTCTTGGACCCTACAAACAGAGATTAATATGTTTTTACAGCTAATCAAGTGCAACATCTTTCATCATCAGTATCATCATAGTTGTCATACTCCTTCACAATATCCACACCTGCTGTAAGACTATGTGTTACTCTACAAACTTTTTTTAACTCCCAAACCCTGAGACAGTCATGTTTCTGTAAAGAAGATTTTCAGTAAACTTCAATAAAAAAAACATCACTTCAATATATGCCTGTAACATAGAGCACAGCATGTATAAATGGCAAACTGTCCTGCTTAGAGCTCATAATCCTTGGGGCTTTTTATACAGCCAATTGTCACACAGGCAATTAAAAGTAAATGAGGTCAGGTATAAATTACCACCACTTCATGTATTATTTACTTGGCTGACAACAGCTAGGGTATCTGTTAATTCCTTTGATGACTGCTGTGGATGAGCCCATTGTGCTAATTTTCTAATCACTTTTTAAAGGCTAATATGAAAGCTTTTTCTCAACTGGACATCACTTCTTTTTTGGCCACACACAATGCCCCTCCTCCAACCTTAAAACACACTTTTTCACTTTCTCACATCAATGCATGGGAATATGGCAGGTATGAATATCATAATAATGAATTTTTTAAGATCGAATGATGTACTGTCTTCATCTTCTAAAATTTAAAACAATTTACATATATCAAAATGTGTTACCTTCTATGTACTGAAAAACATAAACAAGCTGAAATGCTGCAGACCACATTCTTTGCATGATTTTTCTGTAGTTTCAGTTTCCCAAGGTCACAGACATGATGATACATTACATGAGGACTTATGGAGAAATTTATCTAATGCCAATTATTCATATTTAAATTGTTTAAGTTCATAATGTTGTTACTGCATACAATCGTAGTATGTACCTATATTTTTCATGTGTATCAGTGCCCGTACAGAAGCAGTGTGTCTATGGGTGACCAGAAGGACCTCAAGTGTCTTAGTGTCAATTATTGCAATACTTCCACCTCCAGTGCCAACCCATAATGATTTGGTTCTCTTTGTGTCCTGTATCATAAGGGAGGTAACTCTGGCATCCATCTTTGGAAGCCTATAACAGGAAAACATTAGGCATGGTTTTAACCTCTTTTAACAGTTTGTAAATAAAATATGCTCGTGTCCTAATTCAATAAGTAGAATATATCTGTGACCTAATTTAAAATTCAGTAACTAAAGTATGTACACAAACAACTTACATATTTATCAATAAATGAAGTTTGCCTACAATAAATTATTACTTTCATAAAAATCATTATAAATTCTGAACAGGAAATGTATGCTTATCAGTAATACAATGTATGTTTTTTTCACTGTGATTTAAGCTCAAGAAAATATTTCCAATAAAATGTGATGGACTGTACAGCTGATTAATCTGATGTTAAAGAAATTATTTAAAAATACTTACTTTAAAATCAGGTCCATTTCCAGGTTTTGCCTGTGTCTTTCTTTGTTTACATCCCAGATGTGTATAATGGAGGAAGCCTTGTGCGAAAAGTAAATAGTCTGTTTTTCTGCCGCAAGAGAGCAGATTGATCGATTTTGTGTGCCTCTGAAAAATACATACATAAATATTGTATTATGGCTATTTTTAAGTTACACTAATTTTTTATGCCTACATTTAAATGTCAAAATCCATTATCTCTATAACAAAAATTTTTTAAATCATTCATTTTTGCATTCACAACAGTAAATAATCCAATGCAAAGTTTGCTAATTGAATTTAAATGTAAAATACAGAAGTTTATTACAAAACTTTAAAGGAAGCAAAAGACTATTTCAAAAATGCTTACTATCCTTGCTTTGCAACAGAACTTTCCCAAGAAAATGGTTTAGAAAGGACTGAGTTTTTAAAGCAACACGTCAGATCTAAAATAAAAGACTATTCTAAAATCTATCATAGTTCAAATGAGAATGGACTGTTTATGAAAAACTAATGTTACAACATAATACTTAATAAACTAACCTAAATACAAAACAACCTAAGTTCAAAACTGAATGGGCAGATTGATGGATGAACAAGATAATGCAATATGCCCCAATATTCATAGTTGAGCATAAAACAAAATAAAAAAGAAAGAAAAGAAAAATGATGTATCATTTCTTTGCTTTTTTCTTAATCATGCTGAATAAGTAAATATGGCAATTCAAGCATCACTACTTTATAGATATTTTTTGTATTAGTGGCCTTGACCTTTCACCTTGACAACTACAAATAATCAACTTTTATCAAATTGGACAACAAATGTCAACTTCAACTTAATCCCAAAAGCACATCTAGAACGGTATGAAAAAATTACATCTAAATTTCATGAACCTATATCAAATAGTCAAGTATCATAAATAAAACAAATGGATGGACAGAACTGAATAGGTTGATTACCATTTTCCTATTGGCTCATGTTCTAATGACCAATGTTATTACAATAACCACTAAGTTTTTCCAACCAATCAGATGAAGTCTTTTATCTTCGCATTTGGGAGTCTGAGCAGTATGACTAATGAGCATCAATGTGTCTCGAACAATTCGATTCACTTTCTTATTTCTGGAAGCTGCATTTCCATTGGCTAATTCAATGGTCACCAGAACATGACCCCTAAGCAGAATTTGCGGTCAGATCTTCATGTAAACTAATTGATATATAGTTTACTGGACAAGCAAAGGGTCATAGAGGGTCAAACAAATTCCCATATCATTTAAAAATGGCACCCTACCTAAAACTATTCTGCCGCATAATAAGATAGTACCCAAGCCTTTGGGATAAAGGCAGCCCAAATATATGCCTAATCTCCTCCATTTCTATGCACACATAAAATTTCTGAAGGTACAAAACATTGCTTATTTAATTGTTTAATCCTTAGACTACTGTGGGAGCAGGAAGAGTTATCCACCAACCTTCTGTCTTCAGTTTCAATCATCTTCTCAATTTTAACCCCCACTGCCACATTAAGTAGCAGAATCTGTGTGCCACAAGTAACAAAAACCTTCTTGCCTAGTTTACACATACATCTGACTGGTTCATAATCAAATCCTGGACCTAAGCAGACTGGGTCTGCATTTGGCTCCTGTAAGGAAAAAAACAGAAACAATTAGATAAACAGTCCTTGAAAAGAATTAAGCTTTTTTTGGCTGAAAAGAATTTGCAGCAATTCACTAGGCCTGTTTCTTCCCTATTTTATTCTATTGACCTGCTGAGAATGGCAGCTATCAAAGATATTCCTGAGAAACCTCAACATACCAAATTTGGTAATGAAACAAATTTTCTTATATGTGTGAGTTACCAAGTTCACATGGTAGGTGGAGCAAAAATATCATTGTCATGACTAATGACCTTGAACCAAACTCATTTCTGATGCTCTCCAGATATAATCACATGTTAGATTTTGTTGCATACATAATTTTTTTAACCTCTGCCCAATAAACATAAGTTACTGAACTCGCATCATTTAAGGTATTCTTCAGAAATATCCAGAAGCTGGGTTTGATAAAAAATTCCATTCCTGTCTATTTGTATTTTCGTGCTTACAAGTCAGTATTTATACAATTCCGAGTCAAGACATTGAAATGTGAAATCAATGTTCAAATTCTATACTAACAACTTGTTTACAGAAATACAACCAAGTATAAATTAAGTCAAAATACATTTGTATTTGTACAAATCACTCCCACAGCATTTATTTGCTCAATAAAATCCAAAAATACAAGTTCTGAAGTTTGACTTCACCCAAAGGTCAAGCAGATCTGGTTTTGAAACTATCTAATGAAACTGTGGAGACACCAGTGGCCAAATCTCCATCATTTTTTATTCAGGATTAATCAAATATTGCAAGAAGGGTTTTATTGAAAACCTCTCGTCAATGACACCATTCCTCTAAGAGGTTCAGGGACCCCAAGTGGTCTAAGTGCTTGTCTTTTCATGTCTGTACATCTGAATCTGAGTCTTCACGCTGCCAACTAAAGCACACAAGAAAGTTTGCCATTAACAAACTTGGTGGGTTGGTCATTCTTCCTGTGCCAATTATACTGACCACCATATACATCCTATCATGTGCGGAAATAAGACATTACACCCATAGAACCATACACAAAATCAAGAGATTCAGCTGTATATAGCCATGATTGTGCTGATGTGCCTATCATCTATGGCAGTAACAATGACAAGACTTTTTGAGATAGACATCATGGATGCCATGTTGGAGGTCCGATCAGCATCATTTTTTAAAACTCGGGATCAGCTATAGTCTCAAGTGTTTAATGAAATTCCATCATCAATATGAATGTTCATTCAGAAGTATCCATAAACAGAAATTCTGAATGGCTAACAAGGCATATAAGTGTTTCAGTGAAAAACCAACATGAATAAGACTGTCAGTTTAGAAAGAGTAGCCATTACCAGATAATTATGATGGCCGTTGTAGAAGTCACATTGGGACGTAATATGGGCACCTTTTTCATTTATGACGTTACTTATTCCAAGATCTTCATAAGAAAAATGTTTCATATGAAACACCATGTCACTACAACCATTCATTCAGAAGAATTCACAATAACAAGATTTCAAAAAATTACCTCCAATGTCAGATTGGCATTTTTTTTCAAATAGAACTGACTAAATAATATAGTTGTTTATTAGGGAATTTACTTTTTACTATATAATACAGTGATTTAGTAATTTCCCAAAATGTCATTTTAAGAAAAATAACAAAAAACTGATATTCACAAAAATGAAATCAAACTAATTTATTATACAGAAGAAATATTCACATGAAATTAAAAAGAATGAGTGAGCAGTTTCATATTATACAGTTTCATTTTTTCATAAAAGCATTAATTACAATCATTACAGATTTAAAAAAATGCAGCATTGCAGCAAAGTCAGTCTTGTAAACAGAACCACACATATTGTTTTATTTGGCCTTATATTAACAAACTGAACATGGTGAAAAACAGTATGAACAGAATCATCCACAAATTTGAAAACACGATGGGTTTGGCAATCTTAAATGGCACAGAGAGCAAAACTACGTATTAATAATTTATGACAGGATCGTATAATTCATACCTGAAGAAGTTCTTCGATTGGGAACATTGCAATCTTTCCATTGGCCAGGCCTGCCAAAAGTAAACTTTTCTCTGGACCCCTGAAATAAAAAAAAAAAGTTTTGAGTTATGAAGACCAATTCTTAACAAATGAGTGAACAGTCAATTGACAAACCTTATAACTTTTAAAATTTTACCAAACTTATTCTTAATATTTTGGACTAATAAATTTTGGGACAAAAATACAAAAACATGGGAATTTCTTATTGTAAATATTTGAGACTGAGATGTAACATCATACCCTCTAATAAGCTGCATGCAAAGAACTGAGTCAGGAAGTTCCGCAGTGGAGTGTTGATACTTATGTTTTTCTGTATTGTACAACCAGATTCGATTGGCCTGTGTCCCTATCAGCAAGTGCTCCGAGTCCACTGCTTGCAGACACATGATTCTTCCATAACGGAACATTGTACCCTGGAATAAAAGAAATACTGTGTTTCTATGATGATAAAACCAGTGACCAAATATAATAAAATTTTGAAAAATGGGAGAATGGACTTATTCTTAGATATGGCATTATCAAATAAGTCAAATGTCAAATATTGGGTGTACCACAATTCACTATTGACTAAGTTTCACAAAAAGTGAGAGTTATTCTTTGAAATAACATTATCTAAAAAAATTGTTTTTAAAAATCTTCATCACATAGAGATTCAGGCAACAACATGTTTTAAACATTAAAATCCTTTGAAGTTTCAACCACAATTTTGAAAGTTATGTCTGTCTTTCATTGTGATTAGTTCTAAAATCCACACTTGCACAAATGTAGATCATGAAACTGATTTCACCTGAAAATATTTATTTTAAATAATAACCTAGCATTAAAAAAAAACACCTCAATTTATGTGAACTTTATATAGCTATTAGAATCTAATCATTTTTGTGAGAGTTTTATGCAAATTTTCAGCATAGGACCACACAAACTGAAATCAGTTTACTGCTTCTTACAAACAAACAGTCCAACTCCATAGAAGAGGATATCATATTAACCATGAAAACAGTGTTCTCAAAGACACTACATCTAGGAATTTTATCAATCAATCATTCTAGACATGGGGAAAAATATTTTTTTCTATTCTTCAAAAAAAGTTTACATGATGTGACTGCAAGAATTAAGTTTGTGTGATTCTTCAATGCCTATTTGAATTGAAAATGATGCTGAACATTTGCTGGTAATTAACATCACACAGCAATATGAGATTAGTCTGACACATTACAGTTCTCACAAATTTCTTTGATGTAATCAATATTTCATTAAATTTTTATAAATTCTGGACAATTTAAAGGTTATTAAATTTAAATCCATTAATAACTGACTTTTATTGAGCAACCAAACGTAACTTTAAGAAACAAAATTGCAACAATAGTATGATTATTTTTGAATGAATGACATTTTCAAGCTGATGAGATGATAAAAATAGAAAATAGAAAATAAAATGTTAACTCTTTTACAAAACATCATAAATGTTTGCTGACATTCCTGTTTATACTTGGGTCAGAAAAGTGGTAGGTCTATTTTAGGAGACTCCCCCATTTGCTACATGTTTAAAAAAGGGGTATACTTTTCAGCATGGGAATATTATTGGAGAAATACTGTACTCAATATCAGTGAAAAACCTGATTATTTTACAAGCATAAAATATTTTTTTTAAAATCTAAATTTTAGCAAAAACATTGCACACACTATACATAATAACAATAATCAAATAATTTCAATTACCGGTATTACATATAATGTACTAAAAATAATTATCAATTTTTTTTATCTATGATAAGTTTCTTTAAGGATTCCCATCTAATCTTAACATACTTTAAACTTTGAATTATGAGCAAATATATTTTTTGATTCGAAAAAGTTACAGACATTTACAATTGGTATGTGAACATCA
>QKMX01360084.1:62223-74871 GCA_003401595.1 Venustaconcha ellipsiformis | reverse complement strand
CATCACCACCTATGCACATGCATGTCCACTCGCAGAGTAACAACCACCCAGTAAATAAAAAAATATACCTCATTTCTGTCTTTAAAATCAATTGGACTGCATAAATTTTCTGAATTTGATGCAGATGTTGTTGCTGTCATTTGTTTTATGGAGTGGTGGTTGGGTTTGAAGGTAATGCAAGTGTCGTTTGAGACTGGATGGTAGTTGTTCAAACTTTACCAGGTCTTGATGTTTTGTTGTCATAGAAATACTAATATACTTATGCATTGCTGAGAAAGTGTCGAACATGCTGGGTGGTGTTGAACTGTTAATGGATGTCGTGCACTCCAGTGAGTAATGTTGAGTTGTCTTTTTTGTAATGTGAAGAAAAAAATAAATGCACCCTCTTGCTGACGTGCTTCACAGAGTCCAACTCCATCTGTTAATTCTGAAATTTCACTCTACTTGTAGACTGCTTATTCTTACCCATATTACATCTGTATTCAACATTTTGTCTTAAAAAATGAATAACATTTGTACACTATTCTAACTACTGAAAGAATCTGTTTTGCGTTTTATATGTGGAGTGAAATCCAGGTTTGAAGAAATGTTGCCACTGATCATGAAAATTGTTAATTATCTTGAATAAAGATGGCTCAACTTTCTCATTGAAGGCATTGATGTATAATAAACTTTGTTCTTCGACACCTTTCTCTTTGTTTTACTGAACTTCGCCTATGTAAATTTGATTAATGGACTAGCACACAGCTGTTGTCAAAGGATTTAACATGGTGCTATTAAATCTGATTGCCTTCCCTTTTAATTGCCACCATGATAATTTATTACATAAACTGCCAGGATAGTTTCACTTGGGATCTAAGCAGGACTGTTAACTGTTTATATAGATGTGTATTGCGGTGGTAAAAAATTGTTAATCTCTTCTGTTGGGTTTTCCCTTTTCAAGATTTCTGAAAATGTTGCATATTTGCATGACACAATGTATTATAGAAGGTATGGAAGAGTGTATTTCTGGACTATGGGTCCTCTTTAGATGGTAGATATTTGAGCATTACATCAGTTGTCAACAAGGGAACCATCCTGTTTGTGAGGGAACATTAAGATTATAGAAAATGAAATTGTTTTTGTTTTTAATTGGTTAAAAATGGAGATATTTATTCATTTTGTTGACAGTGTCAGGATAATGCCCTCTTGAATATGCCATTGGAAGAAATAAGTGACCCACTTAACAGTTTTCACTAAAAGTAAAAGAAAAACAAACATATTTCAACTCTGCAGACCTTGTATCAAAGATAGATGTTCAGCTTGATATAAACTGTCCACTTCAGTTTTTGGTTTTCACTTTAATGTATAAATTTGTTAACATTAGTCTGTGGAATTTGAAACTGATAGAACATTATCTTTGCTAAGCTTTGTATTAGGTATTTCAAAGTGGCACATTTAATCTGACATTGTTTTAAAATGTAGCTGCAATGGCAAGTGATATTGGATGTTGGTGGACAGTAGTTCCAATCCAGGTATCGTTCTTTCCTTGTATCTTTTCAGAAATTATCAAGCTCTTGTAGCAGGAATCCTGTCTTATTTGAAACCTGAACTTTTTTTCTTGAGGTTCTCCCCTCTCATCAACTTTATTTTGATTTATGAAATTTTCTGACTAATGTCTTTGACAACATGTTTAGAAGAAATGGGTTTATTTAATTGGTCTCCCTTTGTCTTTACATCTAGTCTTTAATTTCTTGCAAAAATAAAACTGGAGTCTTAATTATAATTGAATGTGAAGAAAATTGTATGAACAGCTTTAATTTGATGGGACTTAAAACAAGTTTAAATGCAGATTTTCTACACTACCATTTAGCTGAATTCATTGATGATGATTTGAACCAATTTTAGTTTGCAGCTGTCCTCGATGAGATTATCAGTGATCAGTTGATTGGCACAGCTCTGGCTCCCAATTGTTTGAACCATCTCCTTGCATCCTGCATGATAAATAACCGTGAAATACATTGTACTCAATTTTTGTATGAAGCACTATATTGAGGGTTTTAGAGACATGATAGAAATATCCACTGTACATCATGCAACTATTACTGTAGTTTGAGAAAACCATTCTCAAAAAATCCTCTGGGCTGTTCCATCAAACATACATGGGACTCTGGGAAGGCACTTTTAAAGTGAGGTACTCGCCTTTAGACACAGTTTAGAATTTTCTTTTTTTAATATGAATTCTGTTAAGTACCCTGGCATATATTTTTAAACTACTGCCATCCCTAGGTACCATGTATGTTTAATGGAACAGCCCTGATTAAATGCTATTGACTTCTTGACTGGTTATATATTTAAAAACTATATAAAATCTCTTAAATCGTCAATGGGTGTGAATGAGAGGCCAAAACTTTTGTTGAAACAAAAGTCAAGAAGAGGGGTTGCTATTTTAATAAAACATACTTGGGCCCAGGAAAGGTACTTTCAATGTTGAGTAGTTACCTATAGATGTAATTTAGAATTTGCATAATTTTTATGCGAACTCCTTAAGTAATCTGAGATCATATGAAGGAGTCTTGATGTATGTGCATTCTAATTAACTGTCTGTAGATTACATATCTACTTTTCCTGTAAAGATTGTTTCCGGAAAGGTCATTCGGAGTGCATTCTGTGGTAATAGGTATATTTTGCAAAGCTCTATATTCACATAAATATTTTGTTGATCTAGCAGTGCAGAGTTGAATAAGCTAACCTGCAAGCAATTTATGTGACTGTATCATGAGTGTTTCAGCTGGATATATTTAAACACATTCTAAAGATAACAAACTAAATACACAACAATTTTGCCATTATTCTTTGAACTTGCTAAAATTGAGGCCAGAGTAAGCATTTCATAATCTTTCTTTCACAGAATGTATTTTGCAGATGGGATCAATTTTTTTTATTATAGATAAATCAGAATAATTGGAACATGTTTAATATCTGTGACATTACAAGTCATCTTGAACTGGTAATTAAATTGCATAAGGATCTTTAATACACATTTTATTGACTTGTTTAAAGGGCAGATATTAAGCTTTGTATGAACCAACAAGGAATTGCATTGATTATTTATGTGATGTAGTTGCCAGTCTGTTGTTGGACTTGGAAAAAAATGATAAAATTAATTAAACTAGTTTGCTACACAAAGGTTGTCTGTTTTCATTTCAAAGGCGAGATCTTTTGTGACCAGAGGTGAAGTTTCCCATTAAAAATTTTTGGTGCATTATTCAATATTTGTAAATATTTTTGCTTCCATTACTTATAGTCCATATGTCATTACTTCCTTCTGACTGCTCTTTTAGCCTAAGTGGTTAAGAGTGTCTACCTCAGATTTGGGAGGTTGCAGGTTCGAACCCCAGTTGAGTCATGACAAAGGCTTGTAAAAATGGTATTAGCAGCTGTGTTGTTAGGTGCTCAGCATTAAGAGGTTAGTGTTAAGACTAGTCAGCATGGTGTCAGGATAATATAACTGGGTGGGACATGATGCTCCAGTACTAGACATCACTATAACTGCAGACATCTCAGCGATATGACTAAAATTGTTAAAGCCATGTTAAAAATAAGACACGCACACTTCTTCTGTCCCAAGAAGCTCATGAGCATGACTGTGCAAAACACAACAAAACTTTGTTCGCTTATATGTATGGTTGTATATATTTATGTGCTATTACAGCATTACTTTCTAATATTGCACTGCTTACCTTTTGGGGGTATGGCAAGTAACCAGTCCACATTTCCTCCGCAAATTAATACTTGGAGGCCTAGAATTGAACGATCATGATCCCAGTACAACATTATTGTCAACATGGAAATACCTTAAATAATTTTCATTGGACTTGATGTTTAGTACACGAGTGCCAATAATGCTTATTGAATTTTGCCTTTGTCCTTATTTTTTAAATGTCTCTTAAGCCACTCTTGTATCTTGTTTTTGGTGTTGATGGTGTTTATATCACCAGTCCTTGCATTATTCATTTTTTTTTCTGTTCATTGTTAACCTCTCCTTGTCTTAGCTACCTTTCTTTTGTTCCCAATTTTTTTGTAATTGTTTTTTCTTTCAGAGATTAATATTGTAGGTGTGGATAATAAGTACATTTATAGGAAGGCCCGGTGGAATGCATGTACCATTTGTCTATTGTGTACTGTTTATGCATGCCAAGATAAATGACCTATATGTTGTACATCAGAAACTCCTTTAGGGTGCAGGCCGAATAAGGGAGTTTTAAAGACATCCTGTAGTTAAATAATAGGATATAGATTGCATGTCAGTTGCATGTGGATAGATCAAGTGTTAGACTTTCTTGGAAAGATGCCATACCTGAAGTGGAAGGAAAAACACTGCTTCGTTGTCACCATAAGAAACCCCTTTCTTTCAAGAAGTGATGTCGAACACTTACCAGTTTAGGAAAGTACCCCTGTGTGACAGAAATGAGGAATGATCTCCATGCTTTGAGAATGCCAAAAGGCCAATAATATCTGATTCTCAGTCTGGTGATGTAAGTGCTAGTGAAGGATTAATCCTTGACACCTCCCAAGAAAGGAAAAGCTTTCATGAGCAAGTTGCACCTGACCAGGTGGGATGAGCATGTCCTCTCAAGGTAGACTTAGTTCTGGTGACATACAAGTGAGTTGCACCTTTCTGTGATAGGTAAGAACAGAGATATAATTCTTAGAGATGTGCTTGCCTTGTCTTCGCAATCAGATTAGTATTTGATTGGGGCATGGCAATACTGGTCAACTGCAGATCACCAATTACAAGTAATCAGTCAAACCTATTATGCAGCAGGGATCAGTTTGGATCAAAGGTCTGTGACTAGGGATCAGGTTGATAGCTCCATTGTCTCTTTTACCAATCTCAATACAGATGGGGATCAGAGGTTTACTTGCATGTCAGGGAAATGGGATTAGATTGCCATCCCCTTATATGTAATGAGTCCTCCCCACCTTTGGGACCTGCTCAGCTGCATCCGACCTCATTTAAGAAAGAGATGGACCTCCATTACTGTTGAGAAGAAATAAATGATCCCATTTGTGTATGAGGACATCAAGTTGTTTTAATCCCACTGCACCCCATCAGTGGTTAAGAGATGACAAAAACCCTAACTGGACACCTTCCTCTTTGAAGAGTGAAGCCAATCCCATCTTACCTCATGAGCTTGTTCAGGAAGGCAAAGCAGTTTCCATTCTTGTGGACTTGAACGAGTTCAATGAAGATCCTATTGTGACAAGACCTTGCCCTTTACTCAAATTATCTGCTCCTTCGCACCTGTTAGGTCAGCTTGAGAAGAAAGAAATCTGGTTGTTTGATAAGGAGGTAAACAAAGTCTGCTGCAATTGTTGCCCAGATTTGTGCCCAAAGCCATCTGGGGCTGAGAACAAACGGTTAGTGGTGTCAGTTGAGACTCCCGTCAGAAATTGGACCAGATTAGTCACTGATGCAGGTGATGTTGAAATCAATGCTGGTGATGGTCAAAATTGGATCCTTCCTGGGATCTGAGCTGATGGAGTGGGTTCCTTGTGTAGTCTTCAGTTTGCTATAACTGTAAACTGGAGGGTGCAAATAAAATCAAGTTCAGACTCCCCAATAGAGATACAGATGAGCTTTCAATAAGGTCTTGGCTTGAAGAGACATTGTGAGGGAAAGGATTTGGTCAATTATATCTAAATGAACATGAACTCCACCTTGCTTAGTGAGGTAATTCATACACATATATTGAGTCCTGAGAAAGGAAGAAATCCAGCTTCTCTCGGTCTGGGACAAGTTGTCAAAATACTGGTGGATGGGGATCCTTTAAGAATTCAAATGTGCTACAACTACCCCCATAACCCTGGTAAAAGCTTTAAGGACAGGTGAGGCCAAAGACTTTCTCCCTTGGCCCTTCTGACTGCATGCTCTACTGAAATTGGTGAGAGGGTACTCTGAACTGAGGCTGCTTGTGAGACTGCAGAGACTACCTGCTTGAAGAACTTGGGAGATGGTCTGATGGGGTATTCATGGTGGTTGCGCTTCTTGGCCTGTATGTTTTGAAGGGTCCAGAGCTGCTGACAAGAAACTATATTCATCATCCTCAAATCCTGTAATGCCATGAAGGGGACAAGGTCTCTGATGAGCATCTCTGCCTCAAGAGGTACAAATCTTTTTTGATAAATCTAGGCAGTGTCCTGCAGAGACGAAACTCTGCAGAGTGTGTTATTGATGTGGACAGCACATGACATGACATCCTCATAGTATCAAAATTCACTGATGTCCCACTGGAAGTAAATAATTTTTCCTTCAAGATGCTGAATGAAGCCACCAAAAACAGACCTGCATGTGAGGTGATTGTTGCAAGGGTATGTTTCTTGAGCTTCAAAGCTTTCAAGGTTTTAGCTTAAGTATTTTGGTGCCCAATAAACTCTTAGCCCAGGGTAAACTTTTATGTAAGCTCTCAGACCTTCGCAGAGTTCCATGACAAAAGAATGGGATCAGATGATGACCGTGATAGTCTCCATACTGGAGAGAATCATTTTGTTCTCAGTGTCAGAAGGCATAAGACAAAAATCTAGAGAATGGAGGCAGTAAACTTCATTCACCACTATGTTGGATGTCCAAACTTCCATCTCCTGTAAATCATCGATCTGAACTTTGAAATGTTTCCCTGGACATGAACTAAATGGGTACCATTTGGTTAATTCTGTTACCTGGGTTATTAACAATGGGTGGGTACCCCAGTTCCTGGATACCTACTGGCTGGTGTAAACGTGATAATTTAATTCTGGACATAGTTGGTATAGTTGGTTCAGAGTACAATAAATGGTATCCTGCAATTAAATTCTGTTATCCAGTGGCTCTGTTGCAAATTTGGAGCAATAATCACAAGTTTTTTAGCCAAGGTTGCTTGACAGAAAACATGAATTATCTTAAGATTTTAAGATATAATATGAACAAATGGGTTCTATTTTAGTGATACATTATGTTATAAAACAATATTAGAACTGCACAAGTTTCTGGCAAGACAATGGCATAAGATGTACACTATGAACTGACTTGCAGACAAGAAAACAAACACTGTAAATGCAACCTGAATACTTTATCTGTAAAAATTTAAGAAACAACTACGCAGGCAAACTAAGATTGATGCAACCTTCATAGACCACATCTGATCAGCAGCGTATTCAGGAAAACAACATTTTCATTAGTAAATGAATCGTCTGGCCAGAGACAAAAGTAATTTTTTTATTATTGTCTGGAGATTCAAGTAAATAATGGTAACTCTTTCTGTGATGTCATGGAATGCTGGAAACTCCTGTAACTGATGCTGTAAAATGATACTAATTCAAGGTATTGGTAATATTTAGGAGCATGCAAAATTTAGATGAAATCCAATGATTCATGGTAAAATACTGCTGGAAAAATAGAAGGCAGACAATTGTGTGGTTGGTGAGGGGCCATAACTAATGCAAATGATGTAAAAAAATGACAGAAATCAAACTAATTCAGGGTCTTGTAAGTATAAAAAGGTCCATGTCAAATTTGTTTGCAGGAAGAATCCTTAGTCCAGTTGTGCTGCTTAAACTTAATGTGCATTGAATATTAGAGGCCATACCTTCTAAACGATGCTGCTGAACACGGGAGATAATGGTCATAAAAGGTTTCATCAATATAAATTACAAGCCAAATTTTTGGTTGACATTGACACTGGCTTTTCATTTTATTAGTCACAACTGTGTTAATTAGAGAAGTAGCGAGCATTTGTTTAAAGTGTCAATATGCATTACTGTCATTTTTCAACCATTATGTGTGAGATGGGACTGGGATACAGTGACAAATTGGGAAACTTTATGGTTATGCTTTAAAGATGTGTCAACCTGAAAATAATGTGGCAGAAACTAAAGTCAGGAGAATGATCAAGGGACATAACTCTGGTAAATGTTATGGAACACTGGTAATAAAACGTCAGGTCTTATCAACATAAAGGCACATAACAAATCTGGCTGAATGATTTGGTGGAATGCTGGAAATCAACTCATTTTAAGTCTGATAAATACTAGCCCAAATTGAGGTAAATCGTGTGGAACACTAGAAATCCAACTCATTCAAGATCTTGTCAAGGTAAAGGCACATACCATGTATGATTTAAATCTAACAATCTTTTCTAAAGCTTTTCTGCACTAACCAAAGTCAGGTGTTTGGGCAATCATGGGACACAAGTTCTACCAATATTATCGTGAAATGCTTAAAATTTGATATAAAATTTCATCAAAATAGAGTTGCATGCCAAATCTCTGTGAAATCCAACAGTAATTTGTAAAGTTGTGCTGTGGAAATGAAAGTTAGGAGGGCAGGTAATTGTGGACCATAATTTCTGCAAATGATGACACCGAAAGCTGGAAATAAAAGTGTAAAGTTCTTATCAAGATACATACCTAATTTGTTTAAAATCCAATAATCCCCATTAAAGTTTTCTTGAGGAAACATATTGTTGACGGCTGGACAGACAGATTTGATTACTTAAGGCTTCTGCCAACTTAAATGAAACAGCAATAGTTAATTGAAAAGATTGGTTGTACATACTGTATAGAATTATGATAAATTTGATTCAATACAATAAATTTCATTCAAATACTTTGGTTGTACATACTGTATAGGATTATGGTAAATTTGATTCAATACATTTTTTATATCAATGTAAAAATGTATGTACACATTAAACAATGTATATGAAGGATACAAACATTTAAAAGCATAATATTTTTTTTATGGTACTCTGAGTTTCACTTGGTTTTTGAGGTACTGCAAAATCTGGTGCATGTGTTCTTTGTTCTGACCATCCACCCAGATTATTTCCATGTATATTGTTCTTCCTCTCTTTTTCAGATTGAAGTAGCACTTCAAAATATAACCTCCCTCCTTCTCTAGAGTATCAAAACATGGTGTCTTGGCTAGAACGAACCCTGGCTTCTGATCAGTATTTATTATGGATTCTCCAGCTCCCGTCTTGATTACCTCCCCTCCAAGATCCAGAGAGCCGGATGATTCCTTAATCAGATTTTCAGAGTTATCTCCGGCACAAGAAATATCTGATTCCATCTTTGCCACAGGATTGGAAGAATTTGAACCCACAGAATTTTCTGCTGTTGAATCTATCATAATTACCTCTTGTTCCCTGAAGAAATTGCTACCCACCCTATTTTCCTTACTGGTGTCTCCTGTGATTCCCAATGGTACTTGGTTTAAAATATATGTTTTCTCCACTGCTGAGTTTGCACTCTGGTCTGAAGCTGATGTGACAAGAACTTGTTCAGTAATTGAAGAGGTCTTGTGTAGCTTACAATGAGCTTCAGTTTCACCTTCAGTGAGTGCATCAATAGGTCTTTTCTTGACATTTATTGCAGAAGCAGCACTTTGTCCCACATTTTCCTCCTTTAAATTTGAGTTACCAAACCGATTGACTATACACTGTCTTTCAACTTCACCTGACCTGAAATCCTGTATCTGATATTTTGCCAACTCAACATTTTCTTGTGCTTGATTAAACTGCACTTTATCTTTGACTGTACCAGTTCCATGTTTTCCCTTTATAGCACTTTTTTCATCCATACTGTGTACACTGAAATTTTCATCTGGTTCACTGCCTTCTTGTAAGGATGATTTTTGGGTCTCCACAAAATCACTTTCCTGATTGATGTTTTGTATCGTCTCGATCTGCCTTTGTTTCTCTCTGCGCTTTCGTCTTTGATTAGACCAGGAGTTCTCCTTGGCAATGAGAGTGTACATGGCCACCCCTCTGTTGCACCTTTGTTCCTTATATTCAATCTAGAAAATAGGTGAATAAAATACATAGCAAAATTGCATGAAAAAAAATATGTAAAAGTTGTCATTGGAGATAAAGTAACTCTGTACCTTCTCAATTAGTTACAGCAACTGAATTCCTTAGCTGAAATTAACATAAAATTTTAATTGAGATATTAAAAAATGTTTGAAATACAACAATTACTGGAAGCAATATAAATATGCAACTGAAAATACTTCATATAAAAACCAACCTGTATTCACAAGATCTTAACCAATTACATCTCTAAAAATTCTTTGGTATATAAAAATAGGATTTTTCTGTATAAATCAAACATGTAAACAACTACTTTAAATTCACTAGCATTTGTGAGCTATAGGTTTGATTGTTTTGTGGTTGTCACAAACTAGGAATTTTATAGACCCACATGAACAATTGACCAACTTCTAGAATCCAGGAATTTAAGCATAATAGAATGTCATTGTTTACAAAACCACAATAAGACTCCCGAATGGACTTTGAAACATTCACCTGCTGATGTCTGTATAATAGAAAAATGCAAGATGGCCGAGAAATCTATGGCAGAGAAATCTTTGAATACAGTATTCTTTTATAAGAAATTTCTTCCAATTCTATTGATCCCATACATTGATAAAACAACAGTTTCTAGGCTTTTTTTGTATCTTCATATTTGACAACATATAAAAATAATTTTTCAAATATTTAAAGGCCTTTATGCTAGGATACTTTGTGTCAAAGTTGTACAAAATGTGTTAAGCAGCTTTTTGAGATCAAGTCGTTTCAATGTTTTTGGAAATGGTAGCCATATTTTTGAAGGTGGATTGGCATTACCTGTTGTATTCAAGTTTTATAAGAAAAGATTGGGCTATATTCCCCCTTATCACCTGAAAAAAGAGGGTGAGGGTAGAAGGCCGGCTAAGTGAAATAGGGGGCTCCATGTTTCTTATGAGAAATTAGGCTGCCTCATTGGTGCATCTTAGGGACACTTAGTTTCCATTTCCACTGCATGATATAGACAATAATGTGTTAGAAGTGCCAGCAAAACCAAACAGCAAACAAATCTTGCAGCCAGATTAGTTAAAAATTAATATCCTTGAAAATAAATGAATTCATAATATATATTCAATATCATTTGCACAATAAGCTCTAACAACTGCAACTAAAAATATTTAATTACACAAATGTATGAACTAATTGGTCTTTGAAAAAGGAAAACTAAATATGTAATGAAAATGTGACAATGAACTATGTCTGCTTTGCAAATGATAGCAACAGGGATGGAACTCATGGTCTGAACGTTGGAAGGTGATGCCATCTCATTATTCATAAATCTTTTAAATAACAGAAGAAAATATATTGTAAATATATTATCCAAAACTGGTCTGAACTAAAGGAAAAGACATCTGCAATCTACAAGAGAACAATGCGCTACAAGATTTTAAAACTGAAAATGCTTTCCAAATTTTGTTATGTCATCTGGTTGAAATATGTCTTGGTGTACAAAACACTTGACGTTCTTGGTAAACTGATCTCAAACATTAAAAAATTTGAGCATAGTTTTATTGTCAATGTTAAGTTTTTAAAAATGCCTTTTCTGAATAATGTTATATTTTTTTTTAATTAACTGGAAATTCCAGCATAAAAATCACCAAAAATCTCTAAAGTTCATGCATAGATAATAAGATTCATCTATTTATGTACCTAGTAATTTGTAAAAAAAGGACAACAAATTACATGAGTATCAATTTAAATAACTGCAGCAGAACTCAAGCAACAAATTACCACTTTTATTTAATTAAGATCCTTTTATGTACTGAAAAGTCAAATCTATTATAGTAAAACCTGTTATGAGGGACCACCCCTTCTGCCAACAAAAAGTGATATCTCAAGACAGTTTCAGAACAATTTAAAGAAAAATAACCACAATCACTGTAATATATTCTATTGTCAATGATCATCTTGTAGCCATTCATATTAATAATATGGTTCATAGGATCTGTGATGAAGACAAGAGGCCCCTGTGAGCTTTAGGATGTTCACCTAACATCAGCCAAGTGACCAAATACAAGAAATCAGAGTTAACAAGGTGTTTTATTATAAAATTTATTCCAATGCTGTTGACTGAATATGCTAATAAAACAAATGTTTCAAGGCTTCTCTACTTTTTGTATCTTAACCCATATCTGATGGCACATCAGCATCATCTGTTCAACACTTAAAGACTTCCTTATATCAACATGTTTGTCAAATTCTGTTGAGCAACTTCAGTTCAAAAGTTAAATGTTTTATACTGTTATATTTTTAGTAATGATGGCCATATATGATTGGTGGATTGTCTACATGTGTAAAAAAATGTCCTTCAAGCTATGATTTTTTTCATTTAAAACTAATCAAATTTTGTTAAGTGTTTTTTTAGAAAGTTGTTACAAGGTTTTTCTAATTTTAGTACCAGTGACGAGGGCTGAGGTGTATTGGCATCATTAGTAACAAACTGACAGCTCTTAATGCCAGAATGTATTTTGTTAAATTTGGTTAAATTTTAACAGCAATTGTTTAGACTTTGCTTCAAAGGTTTTCTCTTTTTTATTTACTGGTGATAGTGAATTGGCATTGTTTGCATAAACCTGAAAACCATTCATGCAATAATGCTTTCTTTTAAATTTGACTGAATTCTGTTCAACATTTTTAAATTAAGTTATTTCAAGATTTTAATATTATGAATCTATTGCATTGCATATACTTAATTTCCACTTTTCAAGGTGTCCACATTCAATATATGAGATAATTTAATACTTATGATATATGTCACTGATTTCTCACCTAAAAACACAGA
>QKMX01360084.1:0-22154 GCA_003401595.1 Venustaconcha ellipsiformis | reverse complement strand
ATGGCGTTAAGCCCAACAACAACAACAACAACAATTGTATATGGTACATTTTTTTTTAATTAAGGTTAAATATTAGAGCTGGGTACCATGAAAAATTTAGGACTGCATTATTTCTGAATATGCCATGATACATACTATGTTATACTGCAATTATATTATAGACCAACAATTTAATGATCTGGGGCAGTGCCCTGACACTTTGCCACAAGTATGCTTTATTCAATATTAAAAATCTCAGAGGCTGACAAAAGTATTCATTTTCTTTATTATTCAAAAATAGAACCATGCTTTTGTTTCTATGGCTAGCTTATATATACATTGCTGATTCTGCTATAGAAATTGTCATTTGGCAGTAGCACAATATTTGTTTTCAAATATACTAGTAGAAAATTGGTAAATCTTGTTTACCACATCTTTTCCCACATTCCATTCATATCCTTTACATGTGTTACTTGATCATAAACATAATTTAACCTTTTTTCTAATAGAAGTTATTTTAAACATAAGTTTGGCTTGTAAGTGCATTTAATCATAGTAAGTCACTGATGCCTTGATAAAGCTAAATGGCAAAAGTTGCTGAAAAAAGATGAAGCCAGTGTAGATAGTTTAAAAACAGTCACTTTATACGGATGTGTTTGCACATTATCTTATCAGGTTATTTAACGATGATGAAATATTGGAAGTTTATAGAAATACTAGAAGTTAGTTTTTTTTGTTCACCACAGTTGTATAAGAAAATGCATCTAATGATGTCTCGTTTGTTTTAAATGGAAATGGTTCTGAAATGAAATCCCCAGTGGCTAATTTGAAAATCATATTGCTTAAGAATGCTGGAGATATCTCAATACTCGACATTAAAAATAAGAAAAGATCTTATCTTGAATTCCTGGACATAAATTTCAGACATTGGAAAGGCATCTCTTTACATGAACTTTCTTTTTTATAATCATGATGAGCTTAAAGGAGTGGAGCAAAACTGAAGAGTGAAAGATATTTTACATTTGATAGGTATTTGTTATTGTTGTGCTTTTCAGGTTGGCCATGACAATTGGGTGAGGGGACTTTTGTTCCACCCCGGTGGTAAATTCTTGTTGAGTGCATCAGATGACAAGACATTGAGGATCTGGGACATCAAAAACCGCCGTAACCACAAAACCTTGGAAGCACATCAACATTTTTGTACTTCCTTAGGTACGTGTCAATTGTGATGTGTATATTATTTAAATTGTGAACAATCATATCTCTGATTATAATTAGTATAATTCAACTTTGTGACCTTAAAGTTCATGGGTAAGTTGTTGCTGATTTTTAGTGTTCCAGAATGATTCTGCATTCATTGCAAATACTATAGTTCATTGGAAAGGGTTTATTGAATTGATATCCTACATAGCCCCCCAACCAGCTTTTCTAAATGCACTATTGCTTTAGTATTTTTTATTTAATTGATTATTGTTGTGTAAAACTTAATTGAAGTACAGAGATGAAAAGCAGAAAAACTTGATGAACTGTGATACACTATCTGAATTTTGCAGAATGGACTCTGTAGCCTTACATTTTATCCCACTCACAACCCACTCCAAATCTCCTATGCAGTAAGGGGGAATATAGCTATTGATATGTTTGGCTTTCAATCTGTCAATAAACAATGTTGGTTTTTATCTGGAGCATAACTAAACCATTCAGGTTATCTTTATTAAGCTTTGTACACATATTGGTCTAGTGGTACAGATGTGTCTTTTGCCATTTGAAATTCCCAAGTTTATTGTGGGAGTGGGGCTGTCCCATTTGTTATTCACAATTCTTCATTTTCAATTTTTGATGTTTGCCCATTTGTCTGTCCAACCATCGAACCATTATTCACACTTTTGATTCAGGAGTATTTTTGCAGGACTATTTATAATCTTTTTATAAAATTCCGTACACACACACATGATTATCCATCACTCTGTTAACCATCAATCTCTTTTAACGTTAGGGCATTGTATGTGAAAATATTAAAAACAGGTTAATGTACCTATGTAGATATTGCAATTTTTTGATGACCCTGTCTTTTGTATAATATTCGTGTGTACATACTCTATTCTGATATGGTCTCGGTCCTGCACCCTGATGGATGATTGAAGTTCTACTTTATATATGTATAAATATTAGACCATTCATCCTGACATCCATTTTCTATTAACAATTCTGTTTCATTGTTGTTCTGTTGAACAGTCCATCTATCATTAACACAGACATTTCTGGAGTGTTAACTCCATAACCATTAAGAATAACTATATATCTTGGTGCCCATATTCAACTAGTGGTCCAGATGTGCATTTTGCTATTCAGTTTTAATATTTATAATGGTTTTGTTCATCTGTCTGCCAGTCTCTCCATCCATCCATCTATTATTCACACTTTTATTCCAGAGTAAAACTGGAAAGTTGTTTACAATATCTCGGCTAACACTGGTACACATATAAGACTTGAGATGTGTCTTTTACTATTCACAATTAAGTTTCAGTAAATTTAATATTTTTCCCCATTTTTCTTTTTATCTTTCAATTCACAATTTAATTTCTGGAGCAAAACTTGTAATGCCTATCACTTCCTGATAATACAATGTAGCTACTTTTGTGAAATTTTCAATAACTGTTCATAGACCAGAAGAGCAGATGGGATGATCTGTTTACATTCCATCATGTACCCATCTGTTAGCACAAGCATATTGTCACTAAACCTCTTAAACTGCCTATAGTCTGCCATGAAACTTCATACTTTAATTCCTCCAATAGTCTAGTTGATCCTAATGGAAAGGATACTGCTCGGACATTCAGTATGGCCACAACTGCAGCCATCATGAAAACTTTGCTATTGCTAATCATCCAAAATGGGTTTTCAGTAAATGATTTATTGTGATGTCCAGTTGGTCTTGCATGAAAATTAAAATATACTCTGATCCAGCATGTCCGCCCACTGTGGCAGCCATCATGAAAATCTTGTTGTTGTTTCCCCTCTTAAACAGAGTGATATCAACATTTTTACCAGAAGACCCCTTGGGGCTTGGGTGACATAGTGTTCTAAGGCACTCACCTTTTTTGATAACTCATATTTCACCACTGACTGCGGATTCAGGACCTTTTCTGATCACTCACATCTCACCACTGACTGTGGATTCATGTCTCAGGCTCATGCAACATGAGTATGTGAGAAAACTTGCTATTAGCTTCATTTGGATTATTGGTTCTTCCTCCACTAAATATTCTGGCCACCATGAACAGCTTATCATATGCTGAAAAATGACATTAAACTAATGTTAATTACCAGAAAACTTATTGTCATGCTAGGTTGGTTCCTAAGTGTACATGGTTCTGCTTGGATATGCAGTGTGACTGTAACAGCAGCAATCATAAAAAATATTGTCACTATTTTTCCTGAATGGATGGTCATATAAGTATGAGATTTTCACTGTACAACTTCTAATGATGTCTAGTTGGTCCAGATTTAAAATAGTCCCAGTCTGATGTCCAAATAAGCCACCAGAGCATACCTCTTGAAATTCATATTTATGCTGCACTCCTAAGTGAATAACAGACCTGCCAACCCTTATGATTTTGACATGAATTTCATGATTCTCCATAGTGATTCACACTTGCAAAAAATCAAGAATTCCAGAATTCTCAAAACCGGCTTAAATTGTGAATAAAATAAATGTTATCCCGTTAAGTGTCAGTCAAAACAGCAATGGTCACTGATAGCCATAATGGACCTGTATTGCTAGTCGCAATATTAGTAGAACTATATCAGGTTTTACGGTTTGCCTTGTAGCAAGCATTGTAAAGTAGATAATTTATATTTAGAGCATAAGTTTTACAAATACAAATAAGGAAAATTGATCTTTTTAAAAATGGCACATGTACATATTCATAGCAACTGTAATTTTTTATAAACAAACAGTTTTTTTAGTGTAGGATTAGCATGTGTCATAATTTGCCTGAGTTATATTTTTCTGTGCATGTAGTGACACCACATATCATTAATCATTCAATATTTCATCATGTGGATTAATACCATTTTGTAATTATGCTGCACAACAGTTGGAATGTTTTCACCTCATTGGAAAAAGATATATATTCCACAAAAGTGAAATATAGATTGGAGTACACCAATTATTGGCCTTGCATTGTAGCCATCAGACATCGATGTACATTATGCTTGTCATACAGTAGTATGCTGTGAATTTTAGAATTTGGAATGTGCACAGAGGCTCATATTGTTGCTTACAATTTACCTGTCATACATGTATTTTATGATAATATTATTTTATAGTACATGTATTATATATAAAATGTAAGCAACAATACGAGCCCTTGTGGGCATGTGGCAAAACAATGTAAAAAAAAGTGCACAGTTTGCATTAAAGCACATAAATATTGAAAAAAATGAAGAGCACTTAGGCAATTTCAGCTATGGAGTACTTAAGCCATCTACTCAAGTCCTGCAATTTACCAATATTGAGGCATTGTTTGTGGGTTGTCTTGTTGAATATAACTTGCCTTTCTCAGAGATCAGCGACAGTGACACTGAAAGAATATTTCCTATTGTAAGAAACAATAAGGCAAACTTGAGTGCCTCCTTTGGTGTTGAAAATTTGCAACAATTTTAGACACCAAGATTAAACAGCAGGCAAGAAGCCTGAAGCATTTAGAAAACAAATTTACCATTGCCCAATTGAGGAAGTTCAAGTCTGCCACAGCATCATGACAAATAGCATGAAGTTTGTGTGTATCAGCAAATTTGGCAGCTGCAAATAAATTTGTACTTGTAATCAGTGTAAATAATGTTTTAGTTTTACTGACCAAAAAAGTGGAAGGAACTAGTGTCATGGTATAATTTTTCTCTAATTGTGTTCAAAATTCAATAATTTTATCTTTCTTTTACTAATTTTGGGGCTGGAGGGTTGGCAGCTTTAGAAATTATCATATCATTTTGAGGTTTTCACCAGAATAATTCTTTTACTGTCCAGAATATCCTGAATGAAAAATCGTACTGCTCAAGTATCAGATATGGCCATCACATCTGCCATTGGGACAGTCTTGTTATTCATTCTCTTTCTGAATGAATGGTCATATAAACATGATGTTTTCTGTAAAAAGACTTATGATGTCTACTTGATCTTAAAGGAAAATGGATCCAATCTTATGTCCAATAAGGCTGCCATGAAAGCAGTCTTGAAATCCTTACTATTGCTACTTGACCTGAATAGAAAGTTATGTTGACAGGGGGTTTTCACTTCTTGTAATGTATTTATTGGTCATTAATAAAAAATGGTGCTTCTCATGCATCCAAATTGACTGTAGCAGGGTCTATCTTAAAAATGATGTTCCACTACTCACCTGATTGGAACATCATGTCAGCATGAAGATTTCACTGAAAGATATCTTATCATATTACTAAATGAAAAGAGATTTGATCTGACATCTTGAAGCCATAGTGACATGGGGTTAGCATGAGGAAACTTCATATGATAGCTAGTTAGTCCAAAACACAAGAGGCTATCTTGAAACTCTTGTTATTGTTAACTCCTAGATGGATAGTCATATCAGCATTGGGTTTTCACTGACAGACTTGTGATGTCTAGTTGGTCCTAAATGAAAATTGTGTTTATTTGACATGGGAAATTGTGCCCAAATGAAAATCTAAGATCCAATATGGCAACTGTAGCAGCCATCTTGAAAATCTTTATTGCTACTTGTCCTTCATGGAATGGCTCATCAATGTGAGTTTTCCCCCTAGAAGACTTTTTATGGGGTCAAGTTGGACATAAATGAAATTGATGCCATTTTGACAGCTATAGTGACAATCTTACTACTCATCCTGAATAGATGGTCATATTCACATGGGATTTTCAACACAGGACTCCTAATACCTGGTTGGTCCTAAATACAGGTGGTGCTAAGCTTGCATCCAGTATAGCCACCACATTGGCTAATTTCAAAATCTTGTTATTGATGAGCAATATCAGATGTGGTTTCAGTGCTCCCCAGTTAAAAAGCGGAAATTTCTTCTCTTGAATTCCAAAAAATAATTTTTGATTAAATGAGCATTATTTCCTTCAAGGGACTTCTATTTCCTGATCCCCAGCTCTGGTATGAAACATGGGGATATATTACTATTGTTATGTTTGCTGTAAACAGTTTCATTTTTGGACACAACTCTCATATCCTTCAAAAGTATTTCAGTCAAACTTTTGAATGTTTTCTTATCCCCAGCCCTGATATGAAATTTGGTCATGTATAACTATAGCTATGTTTCTTTGCTTGTAAACAGTTTCATATTTGAGCACAACTCATATCCTTCAAAAGTATTTCAGCCAAACATGGTTCACATGATAAGATTTGTTTTTGTGCCATTTAAAACTTAGAATCTTTAGCATTCATTATTTCTTTCTGTTATATGGAAACGAAGTGTAACTTTACTATATTACTTGTCTTTATTTGTAACAACTTAAGTTTATTTTATTAGTCTAAGCATTGATAGAATGGAGGTATATAAGAAACTAAAATTGTACATTATATAGACGGGAATCTTTACAGTCATAGCCACCTATATCAACATCACTTATGTTAACAAGTGACCTATTTTGTTGAAAATGCAAAGCCCTAGGCCCATGGTCTGTTATTACTTCCAGATTTTTCATACTTACAACAACATCAAGATAAAAGATAAATGTTTATGTCAACAGAAGACATTGGACCCAAATTGAAGAACTCCTCTGTATACTGATCATATGTGGTGACAAACTGCCAGTTCCGACTCGTACTTTGTTCCTTTGCATAGTTATTTGATGTGTGCTGCCAACTTTAATGTTGCTAGTGCATTAACACGTGTATTTGTTTGGTCCACGAAATTTGGCCTTTCATGGCAACTTCAGTAGTGATATGCAGCCTTGATCAAAGTAAGATGGCTACTATTCATCAAATATGATGCACCCCTCAGCAAAGAAAGTACCAGACATAAGTAAAAACAATGCAATCTGATCGTGTGCATTTTCTGACATTATTACTGATTGGGACAACTGAAGTCTGATGTTTTATCAGTAAAATAAGATGAAATTTGTGACAACACAAAATAACCTTTTTTGTATTATAAATATACAATATAGTACAGATAAGGCGGTTTCATGACACAAATTTTCGTATTTTGTTGATGAAACATTAACTCCCATGTTTAAACTCGTTTATTATGTGGTGTTTCCTATTTTTTTAGACAAAAAAGTAATTTCAGGTTTATGATGGCTGCCAATGGCTGCATAAAACACAACAATTACAGGCTCTTGAAACTAAATATCTGGCCATAAAGGAAATTAGACACGTAAAATCTAGCAAATATATTTGTAAAATTTTCACTGGTTGATGGGTTTTCATCTCCCAATGAATAGCCGCATCCCCATGGTAGCCTCTACAAATACCATACATTTGTTTCACGCAGACAAATTTTAGGCCAGTTTCAGTACATGTGGCATGTAAACATTTATTAACCAGCCACTTGCTACTGGTGACAATAAATATATGTATCATGGTGAATTGTTTAGTGACATGTTTTTGACAATGGGATATTTATCAAATGAGACTGCCATTTATTTTAATATATATACTACATATGTTTTTAATTATTTTTTCATTAGGTATGTGACTGATAGATGAAAAGACTTAACATATACTTGAATTCATGGACTTTAGTGTACTTGATGCATTATGGATTGTATTACACTGTAACACACAGTTGTTATGTGTCTAGGCTCATACAGAAGTAACAAGAAAAGATTGAAGCCAACAAGCTTTGTAAAATTTAACAAAAAAAATTTATGTTCCTAGTGAAACTAGGTGAAAATAAGGAAAAGCACTTAGGGTTTATGAATCAATCCAAAAATTAATCCAAGAATTAAAAAAATATAAGTCCTATCAATAAAAAATTCTAAGTGAATTACAGTTCGAATCCTGATGATATTTCAAGATGGAAGATGATGACATCTTCTATGGTTTACTTTGTCCTGATGTATCGACAGTTCTTTGTTGAATCACAAAGAAATAATATTCCAATTTATAATTTCTGAATAAATTTCAATAAATGCCTTTGTCAGAGAGTTATGTTGAGCAGTAGTATTTTTCAGGAAAAATAAATGACTAATTCCAAAATAGAGAAAAATTCAACTCAAATTAGTCACAACAAAACTGCCTTCAGCTTCAAAGGCTAAAAGCAAAACTGGCTATTTCTTTTCAAAATCAATGATTCTCACTCTAAAAATAAGTAATAAAAAAAATGTTAATTACTCCAAAGCTAACACTGATTCCAAATCTAGGTCAGCATTAGATATAATGTTTCAACTACTGGTGGTTTATCAGGTCAAACAGAACTGAATTGAATTTCTAAAATAATTCAAATCCAGTAGACAAAATTATCAGTACAATAAACATGTAATGGAACCATAGTAAGGGAAATTATATATCAGTGACTAATATTAATGGATGTATTATATTTTGAATTAGTTAACTAGTTATGTATCTAGACTTGATGCTGATTTGTTGATTTATACATATCTCTACCCACAAGGTTAAGGTCACTGTGTGGGATAATGCATTGTCCCATATCCAGGCTGTCACTTTGTAAACCTTACAGATATTTTAAGGAAACTTGATTTTACCTTATCATATAGTAGGCAGATCATTAAGTCATTGCTTTGTTTCCATATCCATAGTCTCACTTTCCCACCAGCACAAATTTTTACTGATATCCTAACTTTATCATGCAGGAGTCTAGCTTCTAATTCAAAGGTCAAGGTCATTGGTAAGAAAGCCATTGGCATATCATGTTCAGTTTGTGATGTTCTTGTTTTTCGGTAGTAGTGTGGTAGGTGACTCAAATGTAATTTCTCTTTTAATTTTCAGACATGCATAAAACTTCTCCTTATGTGATATCAGGAAGTGTAGATCAAACAGTCAAAGTATGGGAATGTCGCTAAGGAAAGACTCCATGCTGCCACCATTGTAAAAGTGAGTGAGAAGTTGCTACACAGAAGAAGAGACTGTAATCTGGAGAATATAATTATCTTTGTTGCTTTTACAGTGAGACTGACAACAGCTCAATGCTGTTGATCAATGTACAATTACTTGCCAGTTCCAAGAGCCATCATGTTTTATCATGTTTCCCATTTGAGTCAGCTTTTGTTGTGGCTTTAGTGCAAATGCCTATTGCACATTTTTTGGTCACATTATAAAGCTCTGATCATAGATAGTCACTTTACAATTTTAAGCAAACAAAACAAGTTATTAATTTCAGTAGCCATGTCTTCTTCAAGCTAGCTCTTCTCATGACTCGTAAGAACAGATGAAATCATAATGGCAGTTGTCGTTGAGCAGTACATGGCTCTCCAAGAAAAATGCTTGCATTTCTTTAATCACCTGTAGTTATTACACAAGGAGACTAGCCCAAAACTTTCATCTTCTGTGCTGTCTTTTGTAAGGTGCAATGTATTAGCTGATCAGATGCCAAAGTTGCACTCAGAAGTAGAAGGTAATTTAATCTTTAAGATAAGTGTATGGGTCAGTTATCTTGTAAGTAATTTTTCCTTACAGGTTCAGTCAGTACAGCTTTTGCATTGTTTAATATTGCCCCAGAGAGGCATAAGTAAACTCTGGGGGCTAGAAGGATTACTGGTACAGCATTGTAGATTTGTTTCTTGGATGTCAAAACACGTGAGTCTGTTATGGCAAGATTTATTGCCAGTTTTCTGTACAAGCATTTGAATGAATTCATGTTCAAATTCAAAAGGCTAAATCATTTTATCAAGAATAAGCTACTATTTGAAGTTTTACTGAGCCAAACCATAATTTCAGAGTACCCATTTTTCAGAAGGGTATTCTGTTCATTCTCTATAAATATTTTAAGTGGACTTGATTCACTCTCCTAAATGCCCCATCACACGTACACAGTTTTTATGCCATTCTGCGGATGATCCTAAGAAAATAACCAATGCCTTACCTTTCTGAAGGCCTGATGTATCAGGTAGTAATGAATACAGTACTCACTTTTTGTCCTTCACTTTAAGCAACTTGTGAAAGATTTCCTGAATACAAGTATTCCGATTTTAAAAGATGTATTCTACATGTAGACAAAGATGATCTGAAGCCTTGTAGCAACTTTTATGATTATTCTGTATGTATAATGTTGTATTTATTGCAAATATCTTTGCATCATCACATAGTTATCATCATTGTCTTTCAATCTTCACAAAGTTATCTCCAGCTACATTATACATGCAGATCTTGATTTTTAATAAACTTTCTGATCTGTATTATTTTGATTTCTGATATGATTCTTTTTTTTCAATTTCAGTAAATTATATATAAAAGAGCTCAAAATATTATAGGGTAGGAGTTTTAATACATACAATTTGTAACTGATCTGGCTGAAAACTATTGAATAAAATAAAAATGCCCTTCTAGAAGTTTTTATACCTAGACCAGGAATCTACTAATCTCTGATTTATTTTTCTGTTTTAAAAGAACAAAAATTGTACACTTCTATAATTGCTTTTTGCAGAAGTAACTAGTGACAGTATTTTGAAATTTGAGGACATATTATTAATGAAAAAAAAACAGTATACTAATTTTTTGATTTTAAATAAATTCATCATTATTATTTGTTCTTTTTATTTTACTTGATGCCAAGATGTTTTTGAAAAGAGGATGGGGTAGGGTAACATTCATAGTCCTGCTGCTGGATAAAGTATGATAAAGTCAGTTTGATGATGTATATTTGTGATTGGAGGACTGAGTTGGCTTAATTATGTGTGAAGGAAAGCTATTTAAAGAATAGGATATGTAATACATGTGCAATTTTCATTTATGTTTGTGCCAAATTATACCATTTATCTCGTTGATGAAAGATAATTGTTAGAACCTATGGTTCTCATTGATGACCTATAAATAATTGACTATAGTTTTTTCATTTAATGAACTTGTGAGTCTGCAATAAAATTAAAAATGTTAAGCTTATTTCAAGCATCATTTGCATTTTCATTTTCATTTACCTCAGACAGTGGATGTTTAACTATAAATTGGTCAAGTAGATAAGGACATTATAAATTTGCTTTTAAAATTTTCAAAACAGGTCAGTTTTGTGAAATGACTTTCTGATTTTTGACAAAGCTTGGTCCAAGTCTGTACTTTTTTTATTAGATATTTTAGATTTATTTACTATGGCATTTAAAAATTGTTGCTTTCTTAATACTATCGGTTTCTGAACAGATATAAGCATCACTCATTTTTCTCCTTTCTACAGATCACTGATTCAGATTCACTTTAGTCATGTTTATCCTGCAGGGAATTTCACGTCTTCGTGCAGTCAAGCTTTTTTTGGTCAAAAGAATGGGCAGTTTGCAATCTCATTGAGTCTTGTGGCTCAGTATTTATTTCCACACTTATATTTTTGTGATTGTTTGGAATGTTTAAAAAGAAAGACCATGGAAAGATAAATATTAGTATACTTAAAATATTCTTGCCTAAGTTAGTCATGAAGTCTTTACAAAAAAGTAGATATAAAACATAGTTCTGTTTTCTAGGACCATGAAATAATGTCTGCAACAGATAATGTACAAGTATGTTTCACAAGGAATTACTAGTGCTAATTCAATAAAGAAATATTTGACAGAAATATTTACATGTAGCTGTTTCATGAAACTAAATGGCTGTTTCACAAAAATTCTCTAGTTTTCCTTTTCATTCAGTCATAATTTTTATGATCTTTAATATAAAATATTAAATATATGACATACCAAATATGAATGCCTGGCAATCTGATTTTTCCAGCTGCAGTCGTAGTTTGCATTTAATGGTTTTGTCACCTGGATGTACAAGTATCTTTATGCCGAAATTCACAATATTGATGGATTGAGAGCCTATGCAAATGGTGGGGAAATTGTGAATGCAGAAGTGGCCAAGTTGTCAGTCATATAAGCTTTGTACCAAAAAAGAAAAAAAAAACCTCCAAAAATGAAGGGGAAAAAAATCAGCCATTTATTGTAGATATGCTGGTGTTTTAATCTCTGCCATCTCCAAGCTGGATATACAAATTGGCATGTTTTATCATATTTTTTTTGTTCTTAATGTATCTGTATTGCATTTGTGTATGTGTGTGTGTAAATATTCTATTTAGTATATAAAATATAAGCCCAATATAGGTTGAATTGTTGAGATATTGTTTTTGTAAATATATAAATCTTGTTTTCTATATATTAAATGCTGTATAATTTATTTTGCAAAGTCTTTAATCATACCCTAACAACACTGAAGTGCATTGTTAAAACTTTTCTCTGAGGCCTTCATCTTTAAGCTTGGCATGAGTTTTGTCATGTTCATTGTCATTGTGCACACATGCGTTTGTGAAAAGAATGACATACTAGAAGATTTGGAGATACAAAAAATAATTTGTATTCACTAATCGATTATATACAAACGGTAAATATTTTTTTAGAGTAGAAGAGTAAAGTAACTTATTTTCATGGACAAAACAATTGGGAAAAAATTTGCTGATGCTGTGAGAGAAGTGTAATAATTGAAATGCATGCACATGTATATTTGGTAACAGCTGTTTTCTTGATTTTTTTTCACTCTCTTCAGATGTATCTGTTTGATTTAAAGATACATATTTGATATAGTATTAAAAATATAGAATTTTTGAAAACCTTTGAAAAGATAGCTGTTAGAAAACTGTTATTAAATATATTAAAATATGAAGTAATCCCAACTGTAGTAAAATTTATCTGGAGCCTATATCAATGCTAGTAATATTCAGAAGGTATCATCACAGACCGGGTCCATTACTCTTGACATATACACAAAACTTCATGTTTTGCTCTGAATTGGAGGTGAAAAACTAATTTGGTGCAGCATAGGAATATGTCAAAGTCGTGAATTAGAAATGTATTTATACATTTTATCAAACCACATTATTTCCCCAACCTGGAACAAAGCAATAATGCAGTTGTGTATTTATAATATGCTCTTCTTGTAGACTTAAACTGTTTTCATCTATGCAGTGTAAATAAAATATAAAACAAATTCAGATTTTAAAAGTTTGATTCACTATTTTAATTGATATGTGGACATCAGTTAATACTTGAATAGTTCCAGGTTAAGAGTATAATATAGTAATATGGATTTTTTATCCAGATTAATTATCAGATCAACTATATACATTTAATGGATATATAGTAATACTTTATAGCATATACTAGTGTTTAAATCACATTCAACTGTAGGCATTGCATACTGGGATCTGTTGTCACACTTTGTACTTGAGAATCAGGTTTGTGATGTTCTTCGATTTAAAGCAGATGCTCTGAAGTCTGATCTTCAATGCTTAATGCGAAAGTAGATCTGGGTCTACACACCCCATAGTTGGGTAAATATTACACATGGGTAATCATGGTAGGTAAAGAGTGTGTATGTGTTTGTGTGTATGTTTTCAAGCACAGCACCACTTTGAAGGCTATATCATGCCTAGGTAAGTAGAGTACATTGCATAGTCCAAGGAAACACTACCCATAGCCAGTTGTGGCTAATCTGAGGAGAAGAATCAAATCAGCACCCATCTGGTCATGAAGCCAACACCTTGAGCAATGAGCCACTGCAACTTCATATAAAGTATAAAATCAAGACTTATAAAAAGTAGCATATTATGTTGACTGAACTTAATTTGTCGAGCATAACCATGTGGTCAGCTATCAAATAATAGTAGCCAAAAACTTGGATTTGGCACAGGAACCAATAGCTGGTACATCTTTCGACATGGTTAATTTTGATTATCTTGTATTGACAAGATTGAGAACAGCAATTTGACACATTATGAAGCATATATGTTTTAGTATTGTCTTAGTATGCTCAGTAAAAGCCATGTGCCTCATCCATCTTGATATTAACCATATTGTTTTGATTTTCCATCTGTCAGCTTGTTAGAGATGCCCATCTTGAATGCTTCTGTCTAATAAGGTGGTCGTAGACAAATGTATGCTTTAGACTTGTATGTAATTGTCCTGAGTTCTGCTTCACACAAAAAAAATTTAAAAGTAAAATAGCATGTAATATTGTTAGGCTGTGTATCTTGAATAAGAAAGGACACTTCCCATATCTGTTGTATATATGTATATGGAAAATTCCTTCTTTCATCTAGCTATCGGGAAGATTAAGCTTTGGACAGGCAGAGCTTTACTTCCATTTAGGTGATTCACAGAAGATAGAATGGAATGAGGGAATTTTCCAAGCCTTGTTGGCAAATCATGAAATGTATTTTCCTTTCAGTTTCTTGAGGATAAACAGGAATTTTCTTGAATAAACAAGTTGATGGCATAAAGAACTGTACCAGATGCATTGGAAACTGTATTGCATTATCTTTTCCATTTAGCCTTGTAACAGTGAATCAGATATGAAAATATATGTGTAGCCTATTGTGGTTAGCAATTTTTTCAGATGATTATTGTCAGGAGAGTATTGTTTATTAAACAGAAAAGCAAACATAATGATTTGTATGAAAGAAATATTCTGTTAATTTTTTTTTATTTTTAGTTAATAAATATTTGAGACAAACCTTTGTTTCAGCATTAGGATTCGGTGTAATTTTTGCATGTTTTTTATCTTGTATGTTGGGTACAGAAATGTGAAGGGTTAATGATGGGAAAGGGTTGTGTTTACATAGTAAGGTCTCGTAGTATTGAGGAATGTAGTGTTTATCAAAGGTTTGGTGAGTACAATCCTGAAAAAATGTAATATTTGTTGCACTTGATTATATGAAGATATGTTTCACAATCTATACTTGGTGAACAGACGTATTAGATAACCAAAATCATATAGCATAACTATGTTTACAGTGTTCTTCAGTGAATAAATGGGAATCAAAGAAATTGTAGTAAATTGAGACTATTTGTCATCTCCATCTACCCATAGGAATCCTTACCAATTTTATATTCTAATATTTTTTGTCTAGTGCCTATACTTCATTAAATGTTACAAGAATCGTCTAATCACATCACAGATAAAGTAATTTCTGATATTAACAACAAGTTTTCAGTCATAATAGCTAGGTACAGATGTTCAGTTATTGCATGAAAGTATTCAGCAGGCAATAACAGTTAAGAAAATTGACATAATGAATTTTCAAACATCTGTCCTGGAATATAGTAAAATTAAAAGTAAATTGTGCATTTATAACATCCTGTATGATTTTGAAAAGTGCAACTGCTACCTGAAATGAACAGCTGTCATATTGACACCAGATACATTGGCATTGACACCAGATACAAACCTATACATCATGTGATCATTTCAAAATAAAATGTTACTTAGTCCATTCAGTACAGTTATTGTGGCACACATCTTAAAACTAATACATGCATTCCTAATGAATTAGTGATGTTAACATGTGGTATGCTAGAGACAGCCTTTACAGTATAATTTTTTTTTGAAAAATGAAAATGGTAATGAATCTAAATATTTAAAATTAATCTTGAAAATGTTATTATCTCCAGTAAGGCTTGTATTAGGACAGTGCTTCTTACAGTGCTGCTCATGGGTGCCATAAAAGTCACCTGCATTAGAGAGCGATATATTGATGGGTGTTCCAACAAGTCTCCAATTTTTAAAATTTTTAATAACAAAACAAACAAAATGTTGAGTATGAGATGATGTGAAATATAATTTCTTATCAATAGCTAACAATAAAACTTGAGTTGTTAAATTCAGATAACAAAGAAACAAGATAATTGCAAATTGTATGGGTTCTGTGACCATATTATAAGAGTGTCAGTGGTATAATAATGAATTTTATCTTGAGCGACTTGTGTATTTCTATTTCATACTGGTCATAGACATGAAGAGCATCTGCATTTACCTCTTGTCCATCTGATCTCCTGACTTGTGATCTCAACTAAACTACTGAGTGGATTGTAAAAGGACCTTACATATTCAGCTCAGGATATAATGGGTCCTAAATGGTGACCCTCAGGCATCAGTATGGTCCTTACAACAGCTATTTTGGAAAAGCTTTTTACTGCATATTCTCCTGAAATGATGCTTATGTCATGTAAGCGTGTAGTGCTTTTCAAAAAAATTGTGAAGTCCAGTTGGTCCAGAACGAAAATGGTGTCAGTATCTACTCCTTCTGAACAGACATATTTACATTTTCTCCCTGACAGTATAATAAGTAATCAAAAGGAAGAAACTCCTATTATCTACCCTTATCTCTGCCAGGTGGCAACCCATCAGTTGAATGTTTACCAGTTGAAGCTTTTGCATGGTTGATATTCATCCAGAATGAAAATGGTGTTCCTGGAACATCATTATCTAGGAAATCATCTTATTGCTTCTCCTTCTGAACAAATGTTATATTTACATTTTTTTTCTCCCTGCCAATATGATGTATAATCAAAAGGAAGAAACTCTTTCCATTTATCTACCCTTGTCTCTGCCAGGTGTTATCCTATCAGCTAAATGTTTATCAGTTGAAGCTTTTGCATGGTTGATATTCATCCTTTCCAACCTATCAAAATCCAAAGATATATTTGTTTTTCCAACCCATTCATTTACAAAATCACAATATTCTTGTGTAAAATGGTAGTTACAACAGCTTGCAGTTTTTTTTTATTGTGATCAATAATTGTATAAAATTTATTCACAGCTGTGGACTTCATTTATAGTTAGTACTCGTTGGTTTTTTATTTGTGTACACTGCCAGTATTTTTGTATATCTAAGTAGCAAGTGTTGGCTTTATGTGTATGGATAGGCTTTATTTAAAAAAATTCAACATTTTCATCTTTCTTGACTTTTTAGAGTTGAACAATGGGGATAACATGTCCTAAGTATATGAAGTTTAAAGTTCGTGAAGATGCACATGATAGATACATGTCTGGCATACACAAAGTTTTTGTGGACTTGAACCAGCATTTTCTGTGCAAAGTGGGTTAGAAGGGATTTGGGCGACATCTGTAGGAAAAATTATAACGGGGCCAAGAGGAACATGGAAAGTCTCAGTCAACAGAAAGCAGTCTGATGAGTCTTTATCAAAAGAGGTCATCAGCTGCCATTGTAATTGGGATGCCATGATGGTTTATAAATTCCATCATAAATTTCCAATTATGGCTTAGAGTTAATGAAAGTTTCCTTCCTAATTTAGGCAGACCAGTGAGCACAAGTCTCCCTCCTTCCTCTGGTGTGTTGAGATAGGCCTTGAGGCAGGTAAGACTGGACACATGGGGTTTTGTTTATTTATAAGTGACTGATGAGGAAATTTGCAGAGTTTTGCCAATTTTCGAGTGTTTACTGCCGCCATCTGCAAGCCAAGCCTTTATGGTGAAAGCTTCAGTAAACTTGGAAGATGAGTACGATCACCACTCTCTGCTGCTATTAGCGAATAAAAATAAAATAGCTGATCGCCTGTATGACAGAACCAGGACCAGGACATCCGTAGGGCTTTTTTCGAAGTAAACCATATATGAGCGTCATTAACGTCATGCTGGTATCGTACACTCTCGGCGATATTGTACACCACGCTGCCGACCTTAGAATAATGCATCTTGGCGGTTAACATGTCAGCCCTGCTGTTTTTTAATGGTGTATTCGAATGTTTTCCATGCCACATCCAAGGTGGTACAAACTACGGTTGCAACTTCTTCCATGTTATATTTGGCATCATCAGTGGGTTTTCAGCTTCAGAAGAAAAACGGGGAATGAGCATGCATTGGAATCCATTGGCCTGATTACCGAGGTGATAACAGGGCCGCATACCATTCATTCAGTAGCAAGTAAGACAAGATGCAGTCTTCACTCATAGTCGCAGAAGCAACATAATCCCTTGACTCGACATTCTACACTCTTTGGTACATAATTACTGTTCGGGGCATAATGGAAGAGGTGCTGAAGCAGGCAGGATAAGGATTGCTTCTCCATCTTGCCTTGGGACTAAAAAAAAAGAAAAAGGATAGGAAGCAAGATTTCTCCTTCCGAGTGTCCAGATTGCCTTTACTGACCTGCCAACCCTACCTTCAGCAGATGCTGCCAAACTCTTTCATTTTGGCAATCTAATTGTTTCCGCAAAACAAATGTGCGGTCAAAGTTGTTTTGTAGAATTTATCTAGCCTTCTCGCCTTTCATTTGTTCCATCCGTAACAGAATGCAGTCCAATCTGGAGAAATATTCAGGAGATCTGGTCATTATTCAACAAGAGAGAGGGAGAATTCGGAAGCCGAACTATTTGGGGTTTTACTGGAATTTTTGTTGTTGGGCCCAATGCCAACTAAAAACATTTGAGTCTTAGACCTCAGCTGCCTCAAAAGGTGCTTAGCTGAGCCGAAATTCAGTCGGGTTTTCTGTAAAAAAAAGGACGAATTTACGGTAAGTCTAAACCTGATTGACGCATGTTTCAACATCCCTACTCACTCGGCTTAGTGTAAGTTTATTTGTTTCAGCCCCCAAGGAACCATGCACCAATTTTAAGCACTCACATTGGGTCTGAACATCATCCAATGTAAGTTCTTTGATAAAAGCATCTGAGTCTTAACTCTACCAGTCAACTTAGCCAGATGCGAGTGCGGTGTACCTTGAAGAGAGTTTTAGTGTATTGGAATAAGTATAATCTCAACCCAGCACAGTCTCCTTAACGCACATTATACAGGTCGCTGATCTCCAACTGGGATTCGGTTGCAGTTTCTGCAACTTTTAGAGTTGCTCAATGCGTCAGCAACTGATCCTTTACGGTCGCCCTATCCCGATTGTTCTTCCGGCCAAGTTGCATTCATGTACTATGACCTCAACATAAATATTATTATTCGTACCTCAGTGGCACAACAAACAAAACTGGCTCATGGCAGGAATTATTCCTGGAAATCGCCAAGAGGTAGCTGCGATCTGCACGGACGTCTGTTTGTACGGATGGGGAGACCTCAGTCCATGGCAAATAAGTTCAGATGAAATATCTCTTCACATCAACTTTCTAGAAATGAAGGCCGTAGTAAACGCATTTGATTTCTGAGTGATGAACTCGTTGGAAAGGAAAACCGCATCATGTGGATCAACGCGGTGGCGGTGGCCTGACTCAAACAGGAAGGGACCAAATCGTTCAACCCATGTATTCTGGTTTGAGACTTAAGTGCTGAAGTTGATTGTACATATTAGACCCTTCTTCAGCAAGCTTAATGCCCTAGCAAGACTCACTGTCGTGAAGGAGCTAGACCCTTTGCGTCAAGTGGTTGATTATCCATTGGTTGTTTAATGGATTTGTACGCTTTGTGAGGCATCCATTTATATAATTTATTTTGCGACGATTAGGAATCGCACACTACCCATATTCATCTCCCAAGTCCCCGATCGAAAGGCCAGGACCGTGGACGCACTTTTATTTTAAGGCATTTGGGAGATGGATTTTTCTCTTATGATACCGGGGATAATACAGATAGCGAGGGTTAAGAACAAAATACTAGTTGATTCTGATTGCTTCTTTCAGATAGAGCATGTTCTGGATGAATGATCTGCTTGATATAGCAATAGATGTTCCAGAAATATTCCTCAAGATCTCAAACTGCTGATTTCGGATGATCCACCTCTGCATGGACAGGTTTTTCCTTCAGGTCCGTTTATTGACAGGAGAGTCTTGCATATTAAGTCTACATGATCACAGGTGGACCGAGGAGCTTGCCTTTACAGCTCACAGACATCTGACCTCTGTGTCCTCGTGCTTTTGAGTCTCGGCTTGGCCATCGTGTGGATGTATGAAAGCTTGCCAGTATCTTCCCGCGCACGGAGGGTCTTCCTGGGTATTTATATTAAATATACTGGCCGCTATATATATCTTAATGGCGTTATGCTCACAAAAACAAATAAAATGTTTAAGAGATTGATACAACGTCAACATCATTGCTCCGTTGAGTGCCTTGATCTCGAAATAGGCAAACTGTTTCTTCAGGCTTTTTGAGGAAAATATGATAACCCCAGTTACTATCAACCGCTGATGCCCTATGATCTCAGAGGTGTTCAGGAATCTTAGTAGACGCTGTATTAGTCGCGATAGGGAAAGATCAGACCTGCTAGTCTGTTTTGATATGATCCAACAAAAATATTCGACTCTTAACCTGAGTGAAGTTTAGACAGTCGGGTTTTGACGTCTCAGTTTTGATCATTATCAGCATTTGAAACAAACTTTGCTGAAACTACTTTCATAGGAAAAGTGTTTGTGATAGCTCCAGCTTTGGCATGCAGTGTGAGCGAATTTTTGCATGTCCTCTGAATGGAATCGAACCATCTCCAGTTAAGTTCCTCGTTGTTAACGATGCAACATGGCTTCGTCGGAGAAGAGCGTTCATCTGTTTTGTTTTCTCCAAGAAATATACGTTCAGAGGAGACGATGCTAGGTTAGACTTATCCGTGCTCTCGATCACTGCTTAAAGCACATGGAGAAAGTTTGTAGGGCAAGAGAACGTCTCTTCTTGTGAAGATCCTGAAAAAAATGATACAACTCGAGCCTTAGCATCGTGTCTTAAAGTAGGTAATGTGCTGGGCATACTAAGAGATCTCAAACGATCATATACACCTCCTGAAGATCTCGGTTCATGAGATTAGAACGAGCTCTTTCAAACATAACGTTTTGATCCGAGACGTAATAGAAGCCGTTAACTGTTATGCATAGTCAACCTTCTCAAACTTGTATTAACGTGAATTATTTTCGCACTAACACAATACAAATCTAGTCGGATCCTGTGATAGCTGATCGACCTCCAGACTAATTTGACGGCAGCACTAGATCGTCACGAACGTGGATTTACACGCAATTGTTTGCTGGGTAAGGACAAGTAATTTTTTTTGCTTGCCTGGATATTGTCGTCATAGATCAAGTAACCATCATTTGTGTTGTATTTATCGTAGGATAGCATTTTATCCATTAGATACTTAATCAATCCATTCTTTCCTAGAAAGACGTTCGTGGTCAGGATATGATACTTGTAAATTTCCACCACCTATTTATTTTCCTAGCATTATTGTTATCGGGGAATGTGTTAAACGTAGTAATTTTATCGAAAATACTTTACCGCTCACAAGTACGAGAATTTACATTGTCATATTGCTCAGCTTAAAATGGTAAACATCTGACTGGTGGGCGGCCGTCTAGCGAGGGTGGGGAAGATAATGGGTTAGAGTTTCTTTCCTTTGTCTATATTTTATAACGATGGGAAATACCAAATTTTCGGCTTTCCGGATATGCCGAGTTAGAGAGTGGATTCTGTTTCTTAACTTCAATATTATCGGTAAGTATACTCAGATAAACCTAATTTACAAAAAAAAAATATTTACTTTCAATAAAAAGATTTCTGATATTTACTTCGTCTTAAATGAAATGATGCTGATCTTGCAACACGGTGCACATCAGTCATACAGTATGTTCACCATGGTGGCCATCTTAAAATCTTAACGTTACCTGAATGGATGGTTAAATCTTCATGTGGTTTCCATAAAAAGTTTTCCGGTAACGAGTAATTCGTCTTGAATTAAACCGGTCCTGTTTAAAATTCAGTATGGCCACCATGTTGAAAATTTTGTTCTTGCTACTCATTCAGAATAGGTCATATTGACATGGGGTTTTCACTAAACGACTTCTAAAGATGTGCTTGCGGACAAACCCTCAAACACAAGAATCTTGAAAGTCACATCAGTACTCTTCATGATCGAATCGTTGTATTGATATAGGGGTTTCGCTTAAAGACATTACATGATGTCTTGTTTGTCCTAATTTAAAACATTAGATTTTACATCCAGTATGGTGACCATTTTTAAGTATGTCACATCTTTCTGAATGGATGGTGATATCTAAATAGAATTTTCACTAAAAAGATTGATGATATTTGCCTTGTACTAAAGAAAAATGGTGCCAATCAGATCTCTAACATGGTTAAAAAGATATGGTTATCGTTATTATCTTTATTTTAAGTGAATTCTTTTTACAACTTGGTGTTCCTATATAAAAATGATTTTAGTGTGACTTTGAAACGTTGACATATCTCGTAGATGTATTTTCACCAGAAAGGGTTGACCATACTGATATTTTGCTTTCCTTCTGTAGTAGAATCTTTATA
>QKMX01360068.1:42653-55140 GCA_003401595.1 Venustaconcha ellipsiformis | reverse complement strand
CCACCTAAATAGGCAACAGGAAACTATTCTGTACCCATTGCATCTCATAAAGTTTTTAAGGATTCAATGGAACACTTAGCCAGCTGGTGTCTTATATGTTTCACAAGTAGCCAGCTGGTGTCATATACGTTTCACAAGTGATATGTAAAATAAGGGTAAAGGGAGATAACTCTGCATTCTTGTGTTTAGTGAAGCATACTTGGCCTGCAGAGCCAGTGCACACAGTCCAGCTGCCAAAGGGGCACTGGCTGAAGTTCCTGTGTGGGTCTCTGTACATGATCGACGTAAATCTGTTGTCACCTGAAAAATAAAATTATGCATGTCTCACAATGGCTATTTTGACTGCAGAAAAAGTTCCCTTATTCCTACTGCAGTAGAGAAAAATAACAACAGCAGCATAATAAAGATTCATAAATTATTTCATTACATTGTTGCACACAAAAGTAAGCACTATTTTGCAATAAATTTCACCCATGTGTGTCAAGAAAACACACATACAACCTCAGGCTATTCTTTCTTTACTCTGACATTGATTAGGGTAAAGAAGGGTAATTTTGGTTGCCTTACTTGAAATGTCAAATGTGTATGTACTGTTGACTTTTATGATATACTAAAGCAGACAATAAAACCTAAGACAAATAATTCTGGGCTTTCAGTTGATAGTGATTGTTATTTTTCAATGTTGTATTGAATGTAAGGATGCTGCAAAAATCTGCAACCCTGAATGACACTTATAGAAGGTCACATGGTAGGTATTAATTAATCACATGGCAGGCACATTTGATCAATTGCATTTTTATCACAAGTATTCCCAATGAAAGCCAGTTTTGATAGTGCTATTAAATTTACTGTGTAACAGATTACAAAATCAAAGTATGCTTTATTAAAATAAATGGATCATTCATGCAAAACACCAAATGACAGTTTTACCATTTGAAGGAATCAATCATTTAAATTATATCTTTCAATCACAATTCAGTTATTAGAAATATAAAAACATGCAAGAAATAATTATTAAATAACAAACAAATTATATTATTAAGTTAAGAGAGTCATGGAAAACATTGGCAAACTGACTTAACTTAATTATCAAATGGGACTTAGTTATTAGAGCTTGACACAGCACCAACAATGCATTCAATTTGCATATTACTTCAAACAGTGTGTATTACCATCTATGAGTAAATGAGATTTATTCAATACGCGTTCCCTGTCTGACCAAAATTACTCGTCTTTACCTTTCCTACTATGACAATAGGGAAAGCAAGAACACTCATAATGTTCTGTAGCTTAATTACTTAAATTCTGAGAATGCCAACTAAATTCATGAGATTTCACATCTTGAGTAATACAGCATGAAGTATGCACACTGCTAATAACCTACTTTCCAAAAAATTGAATTCAATGAAGTGCAAAAAATATGAATAAACAGATATTATTATTTAAAATAGGTACTATTCAATAAGGTTTTATGCAAGTATAATCTAACCGAATGTTTCCTCCTTTTAATTCATACTCATAAGAAGTTCAATGAACTAATTTATGCATATGACAAATATATAAACTTCTTAAAAGGGGTTCTCTTAAGACATGTCAAAACTAATATTATTTTCACATTGCAGAAAAGGTTGGTAAGAAGGACACTGTACAAGAAGGGTGTATGTAATATAAAGTAAAGAGAACTAGTGCAGTGTAAGGCTATTACTATTTGTCTTTCTCCTCCTGATCCACTGCTGTAAGTTGTCGCCAAGGTGGAGGAACAGGCTTCAGAGTACCAGGGGATGTTGCCATTTTCAGTGGCACTACTGATGGATAGTGTGTAAATACTGTTGGTATAGCCATCACAATTGCAGCTATCAAAATCACGTCCACCATTTCCTGATGCCCACACAAATATTGAGCCCAGACCTCCTCGGCCCTGGAAGAAATATAATCTAAGCTAAATTGGGCATCATCATATCATGACTGGAATATATACATCTTTCACAATGCCTGTAATTTATCCCTCACTGAGAATCAAAATTTTATTTCAGATTTTGCATAAACTTCTTGCAAGTAATATAACATTTTAGAAATAAGCAAGTTATGTTTGACAAACAATTTTTTTATACATCATGACTAGTATACAATAAATTCTTCTTGCTTTGTTGAAAATTTCAAAAGTTGTCATTAGAATAGTACGAAGATCAATACAAGATATCCAAAAATATGGATATTTCTATGAAAAATAACTTTTCATTTAGTTGAAATGCTGTTATTGGTTCTTGATAATTTACTCATGGTGTGGAGATTATATTATAGAAGATTTTCCTTCTCTTTCTGCTCTGGTTGAAAAGGCAATCCCAATGGCTCAGTTATAATGCATAATGACACTTACATGGCACAGTAAAATTCTTCAAGTATTTGTTCAGGATAAATTTACCCTTATGGTACCATTGTTGTAGGCCTTTCTGGCTACGGTTGCTGGCCCTTCATTATCTGGCACCTAGCCGGTATTGTGGATCTGTGGATGTGTTTGGGTGTGAACAATGAACAAACAACTATTAATTCACAAATTTATATACTTTTGTGATACAGTCAAAGAAAACCAGTAGCTGACCCATTTGTGGTACACTCATCATCATCTAGAAATCAAAAGTTTTGAGCTTGAGTTTAAGCTTCAGATCTGCCAATCAAAAGGTACTTTACTCTTGATACATTTGTGAGGCTGAAAGTGAACACTCAGTCTAAAACTAAAGTTCTTGGTTTTATGATTTCCAATCCCAATCCCCAGAGGGATGTGGATAGATTGTAAAGTCAGAATAACTAATAGCAAAATAACTGTAAATTAACATTTGAAGAAAGCCATCCTTTACAGGTTGACCAGGTATCAGTGGTTAAGTCATCATCATCCTGTTTCTAGACAGCACTGGATTCAGAATAAAATTGCAATAAAAAATATCACTATATATTTACTCCTATGATATAATCACATAAATCAAAACTAAAATTGCTGGGTCATCCATGGTGCAACTATAATCATTCAACCATCATTACTTTGACCCCATCTGATCTGTAGATATGTATATGTTGAAGATTCAGAACAGGAGGTAATCAATAATAAAATAATGACAACTTCTCCTTGTGATACCATAACAGAGGAGCTTCTTTGCCTGGACTGTAGCCAGCCAACAGTGCTGTAATCTTTACAAGACCATTAGCTTTAGAAAATACAGCTTTGGTCATGTTCTGATATGGCCTTCCCAACCAGGGTGACCTACCCACTTCAGTTTGACCATCAAAAACTGGCCTTCTGTTGCCATGGTATCATATGTATTTGTTGTGGTCTATGAATGAGTGAGTCAATAAATAATAATATCATTGTGTGTGTATTTACCCTTGTGATGCCATCATAGAAGGCCTTCCTGGCCAGAGTGGCTGGCCCATCCACAGTGCGGCCATCATCGTCAGGTCCCCAGCTGGCACTGTAGATGTGGATGTGTTGTGGATTAAGGCTGAGAGACTGGGCTTCCACAGAGTCTGTCACATCCCCATCCAGCATCCTCACACCTGGAGGGAAAAGGAAAAAAATGCAAACAGTTTCTAGTCTAATGCATTTCAGGTGATCACATCCTTTGACTTTAGACCTGAAAAATCATCATAAATGTCTCCCTGCTGATGATCACTGCAAAATCTGATATGCCACATTTTAAATATTGGAGTATTGTCACAGCAACACCTCTGAGAAAAAGCTGATTGTGGGTGTCTTAGATAAGACTAATGTATCTGATTCAAGATGCTTGCAAGAAAATACATGTAAGCTAACAATACTAATGCAGATTGAGCAGACAACCCATCTAACAGCACAATGGTCCCTGCAGGTTAGGATCTTATGCTAACTACTGTATATACTCATGTAATAAGCCAAATAATTTAGGAAAAAATAAAAGTCTGGAAGAAGAGGGGTCAGCTTATCCATGGGTCAAGGTTTAAACTTTAAAATTTTTATGTTTGTTGACTAACATAATGGCTGCTACACTTGATGTATTTCAATGGAAACAGAATTCACAGGTAATCCAGAAATCTGCATTTGTGGTTCTGGAAATGAAAATTGAGGACCAAAGTGTAAAAGAACTAAATTCTGCCTCAATATTCTGGAAATAATCTGTCCAAAATTAAGAAAATACAAAGAATGAAAATAAAGTTGCAAACATGGAGTAACAAATTATCAGTATCTGATTGGTGAAATTCTTGTGGAACTCTAAAGTTATAAATTGATCATGTAATCATGTGTGTGGAAAAACTTAAAAGTAGCATGACAAGCAATTGTATAAACAATGTCTGTTTTGCTATGCGCACATTTTGGACATAAGATGTGGTGAATAAAAAAAATATACATATCATTAAGTCTTTCTGTAACTGTTTACATTTTTATGTAACAATCACAGTTTGTTGATGACTGTACAGAAAAGTTGATTGATTGAAGCTTTGGACAGTATAAGAGCTTTATTTCTGAATAAAAAGTGAGATCAGTTATTGGCTCATTAGCAGCTATAACAATTGTAAACATGTAAAACTGACTGCATTTTATTAAATGCAAGATACAAGTTTTTATTCATTGAACTTTTAAAATGATGTGCATTATGGGACAAAATTAAGCAAGTATAAATGTGTTGATATGCTTGCCAGCATGAAAAAGATTTGCCAGTAATTGTTTAAACTTATATTTATGTACAAGGATATGTTAATAAAGTGACATAAACACAAGGTACCAATACAGCACAAGACATTTCAATGAAATGGAGCAACAAAAGGGATGAAACACAAGAAGCACTGTATTCAAAACCATCAAAATTAACTAATTTGGAGATAGATGCATGAAATTAAAGCAATAACTGTGGAAAAATAGACAAGCAAAACACAAAAAAATTATGATTGAAAGTAGATATGCCAAATCATGTCTAAATTGATGAAGTTATTGTACTCAATAGACATGTGCATATTTGTAAGATGTCCAAGTATAAGAACAAAGATATTCCAATTGTGAACTAAGCACCAGACTGGGCTCACATTGTTTGATTCTAGACCACTAATTACTAATTGGAGGATGGAATAATGTACCTGGTTTCAGGGGACTAACACCAGGAAAAAATATATAGTAATCCAATATTAACAGGTAATGTATTATTGCTATTAAATTCACTATCAAGATTTGTCCATTGGTTGCCAATCTATCTGACAAACTACTTATTTTCCATAGTTAAAAAAAATAATGATCTTTTATTTTACATAAAATTGGGTTGAAAAACCCCAAGGGTAATAGATTTAAAATGCCTTTCAGAATATTTTAGTGGCAAATATTAAATGAGTGCTTGAGCAAAGAATTTCTTGCTAATTTGTTGGTCAATTAATTTATAAATACACATTCTACATGCATACCCATCAGACCTAGCTTGTAGAGAAGACAGAAAGGAACAAACAAAGAAAAGAAATCAGAAAAAGACAGACTGAGATAATATTCACCTCCTATTCTGGCATCATAAGCTACCCCGACACTACAAATATAGTTGTCTGCCTGTGCTGCCACCTCACCTGCACATCTTGTTCCATGTCTGAAAATACATAATCACAGTTGCAACGCTTTAAAATTTTGATGTCACTTACAAATAGATAACAGCAAAATCATCTTTCAATTTTGATTATCACTGTATTTTTTTTATTCCTGTCTAACAAGTACTCAGTTGCAAATAATATTGATCAAGATGTGCTAGCCCATTCTGTGGTGGCAGATCTGGATGTACACTGCAGCTGAATGCAATCTATGCAGTTAGATTCAGTAGACTGGATACTATCATCCACAAATACAGTTCTCACAAGCCTATTAGTGTTGATCTGATTTCATCAGTATAAAATATTAGTGTGAAGCTAGGATGAAGTGAATTACCAATAAAACAGTCAAAAACATCACAAAGCTAGGCACACTCCTTTAAATGTGAGAATTATATTTTTGGAGCATAGATTACTGTTTGTTGGAAGATGGCATCTTCCCACATTTTGTGTTACAACATTAAAACCCAACAAATATATACTTTTGTTGCCAGGAGCAAAGGCAAATGAATTGATAAGTATTGTGTGATTGCCTGAAGGCTGCTCTCATAATGACAACTTGTGAAGAGATGATTCAAGATGGCCAAGATACAGCAATTAACCTAACCAGCATGGCCTTATTTCTCATTAAAGAATTGTACCTCTCTGTGAACTGATAAGCTCTTTAGATGGAGGACAATGCACATAATACAACAGGAACGCTTTAGAAAGAAATCATTATGACGTTGCTTCAGAGGAAGTCAAGTAAAGTCTTAAGAACCTAAATAAGCAAAGGGGTCCATGATGATGATTGCCAGCACATATATAACTGAGACTGGAAGTTGATACTAAAGAGCCAGTTCTTCACCAGAGATGCTGGCAAAGAAGCGAAACAGAATCAAAGTTTCCACTGAATCATAAACAACCCTTTTCCACTGACAAGGCATGAATCTCACTTCATTCTCCTTGCCAATGCCGAGGGGAGGTGGATGGTCTTAAAGGTCAGGATTCTAAAGAAAGTTTCATTCAAAAGTTCATAAGAAATACATGAACAGACTCAAACTCATGCTGACAGAGGTCAGATGTCAGTGATTTGTAATGGCAATACCATTCAGCTACCTGGGCTGGTTTTTAATTGAACAACCCCATGGTGAGGCACTTAATGCTTAGGGAACATTGTATTCTGAAGTAAACAGCAAAACTAGCCATGATGTGCATTATGTAAGAGCAGTGTAGGTTTCTGTCAGGCTTTAAAAAAAGCAGAGTCTCAAGGCAACATGTGAGATTATATTATTTTATGTTTAGATCATATTTTGTACTTTTTATGAGCTTTAAAAAATACACTTCAATGAAAATGCACCTTATGTCACTGGATAACTCTTACCCCTGTTTAGTTCTAGCAGAGTTATCTCTCTTAAAAGCAATGAAGCACTTGGTTCTGTCCCATCAAACAATCTAACACAGTTTGCTATGATAGTGTGCAACAWRCATGCTGAGGTAGGATAGAAAATATATTTATTTCACCAAACATAAGCTTTGAAGGCTGACCAACCCCAACCTTTGATTTTCTAGTGGTCTATTTTTTTTAACACTCACACTGTATTTAGACTGACTCCTCCCTTGAATTTCTAACTGTTTATTCCCCAAAACGAACCATCTATCAAATTTTACAAAAGTGAATGACGACAGGTCCAGACCCTGTAAAAGTTCCTGGGGTATGAAAAATAGATGGGCCACATGAAGTGTGTTATGATATTTTATAAAATAAGTGGCATGTCACTGATCCACAACAAAAATGAATTGTCTTTCTAAAACAATGTGGTAATTGGTAATGAGTATCCCTAGAAAAATATAATACAACTGGTCACCCACGTCAGTGGGTTTACTGATATTTGATGTTTTGACAGAGCACATTTTACTATATAATCTGTGTGTCTGCAGTGGATATCCAATTAAACATCATATCTAGACCAATGGAGTATCATGTTCATGGATCATGTAAATTGACTAAAATGAATCTAAGTGGGGTTATCCTGAGCAAGTGCAAAGAAGTTTTTAAACTGATATCACCAGGGCAAAGACAACAAGTCTGATCAATATTTTTCAGTGTGTGTATCAATGCCATTAAAGATAACCAAAAATTACAGTTACCTCTGATCACCTTGGGGATCTGAATGTATCACTACTTAACGTAAATGGCACGTGTGTTTTATGAGTGCCACATAAAAATATTCTGGCTGGATTTGTTTCTTTGTCAAGCATGACATCATCATAATACACAACATTATTAATAGTACCATCAAGATCTTTGATAGAGAATCATTGATGTCAGTGATAGCTTCAACAACATCTACATCTTCATCAGTAATGGAATCTTTTGTAATATCACTTAAGTTGAGGAAATTATAACATGGCTGGATGTTTGCGGACAGTGCTACTAAATAAAGTCTGTCCTATTTGAACCATCTCATTATCAAGTTGAGTAGCAACTGAGTTTTACCAGACCTAGACAGGCCAATAATAATGGCACAAACAGAATTCAGTAGTGCTGGATGATGCTTGAAAGGAGCTTGTTCTTTTGTCACTGAAAAGTCAATCATGTTCATGTTGTGGAAATCTATTATTTATAATCATGAGTCTATAATATATTCCATGCAAGATGGTCAATGAATACCAGTGGATTAAAAACAAGAATGACAAAGAATTATAGGCAAGCAATTACAGGTACGAACATAAAATGTAGAAAAAAATGTTTGTGTCTTCTATAACTACCAGTGGTGATATTGCTGCAGTGCTTGGGAAATTCCCAGGATCTCCATGGGCTAAGTATCCTGGTGAAAAACAGCTTCCAGGATACAATTATTGTGGCCCAGTAACACGATTTGGTATCAGACCTGATGAGGGAAACCAGCCAAAAGCTTGTGAATTTCCAGTGAATGCGATTGATCAAATGTACCATGCTTATAACGTCCGGGATAAAACTAAAGATCTGTAAAATAATAATAATGGAATCGATTTTTTTTATAGTCCAAGAGGATACTGGAAAGGCATGGATGTGTTTAGCAAACTTGTGGATGCCACAAATGTCAAGCATGATATAATTGCAGTTTAGCTGTCCAAAAAGGAAATATGGCAAATTTATTTACCACCACCTAAAATGATTCAATATGGATGGTTTGATCTCAGTAGTCCCAATGAAGTTCATCAGGCAGCAGTGCTAAAATTATCAGATAGCCTGTATTCAAAGTGAGGTGCCTGTCAGGCTTGTGAAAAAAAATTAATTTATCTGAGGAAACTTTGATCGTGCTGATGAAATGTGTAACAGTATTTTTAATATGTTGATAATGTCATGTATTCAAAGTGAGGTACCCATCAATATGTTGATAATGTTCTGTATTCAAAGTGAGGTGCCTGTTGGGCTTGTCAAAAAAGTTTAATTTGCCTGAGGAATCTTGGATCATGCTGATGAAATATATTAATGTATTTTCAACATGTTCATCAGCGTGATGAAGTTCCCTCACCTGCCATAACATGGTGCAATCTAAATCAGAATAACATTGTCCTACATGAAACTGAGATCTAATATTAATCAATCTAAAGCATGCTAAAAATATGTTTTTGTACTGCTAAACCCCCTCACACTGTCATATTTTGAGAAAACACAAATTTTTGTAATCTTCAAAAGAAAAAAAAACAATAACCTAACAAAACAGAGACACTTGATGCATGTACTGATAAAACTTATTACATATTATTGTACTGAATGAAAATGTTTAACCTGTATGTATTAAATTTTTGAAAAGTTTCTGAACAGCGGCAATGTTTCTTTGAAGTAAAATTTTACTGCACATATAAAATGCAAACCATCATCATTTCATTTGTGGGAACAGTGTTCAAGTGTAATTCATTTTTGAAGCTGATTTAGGCAGTAATCAGCTATTAGCTATGCCCAAAAAAAAAAAAAAAAATTTAGAACTCTTGGTAGACAAAATTTTACTTTGTGAAGTGTGCCAGTGAAAAAAAGGAAAAAAAAAAGATAAGTGGGGGCTATTAATTCTTTGCACATACTGCAAGCAACACATCAACATGCATCAACACAGTTCTGACCAGGATTCATGCAGAGAATCCAGCAGAGAAGTTTGACCATCAGGTCCATCCAGTACCTAGTGAGTGTAGTGATGAACACTAATGACACTTGCATTACCTTCAAACCACTTTGAACCCTATTGAATGTATATTTGAACTGCAGTAATTGCAACTTTGTGTGACAATATTAAAAATGGAAAAATTTGGGGGACATAGAAATTGGAGTCCGGGCTTGTGGAATTTTAGTCAGAGCTTGTGCATTTATTTAAGTCACAAGACAGGGGCCTGTGTCTAAAAAATAATTTTTCTTTGAACCCTTGGCAGATATATTGTTTTTGCCACACAGCACTACTGTGACTAGCAAAGCACATAAAAAAACAAAGTCGCGTATACAAAGAATTTTTGGTGCAGTATTATTGCTGATGCAGAAACAATGTTAAAATCAGACATGGATTTACAGCAATACATCTTGTAATGCCAATCATTGAATGATTTAATCATATGCTTTCTGAATGATTGTTTAGACATCATTACACTCAGAATTACTGTTAAATAAATGTCACAACTCTGACACTTGATCTCATGAATGGGTTGCAAGACTACCAAGCATAATAACTGCGTAAAACATTGAAGTCATGAGTGGAATTTCTATGAAACCCATCAATGCAATCGCAAAGAAACCCAAAGTCTCACAGAAACCAGTGCTGAGAAGCAAAGTATCTGTTGGGTATTTATGTGAATCTGATGAACTTGAAGGTGGCAAAAAAAGCAACGAATCTTATCTGAGTGTACCCATATATAAATTTTCCAGTGTGGTAAGATCTATGAGTAAGCTACCTCTACGTGGATTTGTCCATGAATGATTACAGGTAATTCCTGAAAATACATAATTACCACCCGTGTTGTTACTGTGTTAATTTAGTGTTGCATGGAAGCTAGCTTCCAACATTGTTTACTGTCAATTAAAACATGTCAGCATGACTTTCTCACATATGCTACTTTGACAACTGTCTATGATAAATTGTCAATATTCACTAGGAAAATATTGCCAAAATATTGTGTTACACTGACTGTCGTGATTATTTTGCTGTTGTCTCAGCATCACGATAAATTCATAAACAAAACTCGCATTTATTTTATTTGTCATCTCGATGATAACCAGCTAAGTTTTTTCTTTACTGTGCCAAAGACTTCAGTCTCCACCTGAGGCTGCTTACAGTTGCAGGACAGCTTGCAGCACATGAAGACTATCCTGGCTGAGACATTCTTATAACTCTTGATACTGCTAAATATACTAAATTTGATCATTCAATGTAGTCATCAACAATTCACAAATTAGTATCTGAGATAGTTAATTCCTGCAATGAATGAACTGTTACTGCATATCCTAGAGTCCAGCATTATGGTTGCACACTGAGGGTCATGGAATGACCCGAGAGATCCTTCAACGTCTATGGAAACATGAATGATATCATTAAGAACAAGCTTTTGGATGATGAATATGGTGGAACTGTCAACTCTATGAATTTTAAATAATTCAGACTGAAATGAATCAGAAACTATTTTTCTGGATGAAACTATAAGATCATTAGGGCTCCACAAGTTCCATAAATTATCAATTGCTATTACAGGAATTACACTGCAAGATTATCTCACACTGAATCTTGTCAGATTGAAGTCTATTTAATGCTTTAAGCTCTTTCAGTGATTTGTCTATGGCTCTGTGATCTACCTATATCTCTTCATAATATTCAACATGACCTTTTTGCCAACTATGTGATGATTGTCCCATGAATGGAGGAGGTTGCCCTTGATCTGACCACACATGATAATAGCAGTTTGTTTAGTTTCTAACCAATCAAAAGACATTTTTTGAACTTATTGTCACTTGGGGTATTTCATGCATTGTATGCCCAAATTGCTTAAAATATGGTTCACATTCATCCATTCCAAAAAATAACAAGTTACCATATCAACTGAAATAACATCCTTCCAGCCGTTATTAGTATTCCAAAGGACCCCATGCTCAAATTCAATATACGAGTAATGAACATCCTCAAAAAAAGGTTTTGGTGTTGGATGCCATGAATTCTTTTGCTGGGCAAAATGAGTATATTAGATGAGATTGTAAAACAATTATTCAGGAATTAATCTACAACATTGGTATACTTTAATGCATTCAAGGCATAGACTCTCTATCTAGAATTAAAACATGCTGGCTATGATGAGATTCACAAACAGGATATAGTTTGTCTTTGATAATCTACTCAAATTAATCATCTCCATGCTTTCTCATAAATTTGATCTTAAAAAAGAACTGATTGCCAACTGGAAGTCATTGATAATTATTTGGCTCTTTTGTCATTCATTCTGGCATTGACCACAATTCACCATCAATCCAGAATGTTGTTTAAACATGTGCTGCACCATCCCTCTTAAATTCCTCCTTAGTATCTTGGATATATTTGTGTATTTGTAAATCATAGGGTGTTTTTAAACATTTCTTACCTGGATCCTAATGTTCTCTGTCAAAATCAAACCTTGTGGTGTCCTTCTCAGGCTGATCGAATATATGTAATGGCTGCCATATCAACCATCATCAAATCCTATTGTTGCTACACGTGATTCTTGAAAGACCTATCTTTAAAATATTGTTATAAGTACTCCTCTCCAAATGAATTGCTATATCAACATCTAAATTTACCAGGTTTCTTCTTATACTACCTTGTAGGTCCTAAATAAAAAAGGTGCCGGTGTGCATCCATTATGGCTGAAATTGTGGACTTTCTTAATAATCTTGTTTTGGTGCCTTATCTGCATCGTAGCGAGTGGCTGA
>QKMX01360068.1:26717-42603 GCA_003401595.1 Venustaconcha ellipsiformis | reverse complement strand
CAGCGCTTTAGACCACTAGGCCACTCGGGGCCCCTTGTTCTAAAGTATGTTTCTTAATCAGACATGTAGGGTAAGATAAAGACCTATAGTCGATGGAGGTCATAATAATTATAAGTCTAATAATATAATCATGGTTTATGCACAACGAGTCAGTTCAAGTGAACATACCTTAAATAAAGGTCTGTGTCATTGAGAACATTGGTCACATGGTCACTAATGCCATACCTTTTTAGTGTTACATACCAGAAGGATATTAAACATTTGACCATAACATGCTTTTCACTTTAGTCTTTCTTTGTAATTCATCATGAAGTTTTGAATCTCAGTATTGTCAGTATTGTGCGTAATGTGTAATTTGTTTTGCAAAGAATGAAGCATATTCTAGAATCACTTAGATGCAAGAATCAAGTGGGAAAGTCTACCTCATTTTATGGAACCATCAGGGAAGAAATAATTTTATTTCACAACATAAATGAAGTTTGAATGCCTATAGTTGCATGGATCAAGAAATATGTAATTGTCTGAGTTGCATCATCTAATATTATTTAAGTCTGTTAGCAGTGATATCAGATGTTGTATGAGTGATTTATTGAGGGATGAATGGAACATTATTTAATGGTATATAAGCAAATGAAAGATGTGCTGAGACAAAATTGAAGTAAAAAACCTTGCCAGAGACACATTAGCCCAAATGACAGTCCAGTGATTCTTAGTTTGGCATGCAAATCACTTTGGTACCACTGCTTCTTATTATGAGAGATGCTATATCATTTCATTATGAGATGTATCATATCATTTCATTATTCGAGTTACCATATAATGTCATTATGAGGGTTACCATATCATTTAATATTGAGGGTTACCATATCATTTCATTATATGAGATACCATGTAATTTCATTTTGAGATATACCATTTTTTTTTCATTATGAGATATACCATATCATTTCATTATGAGATATACCATATTTCATTTATGAGAGATGTCATATCATTGTATCATGAAAGATATCATATTTCATTATGAGAAACAGAGAGGGGTTGAATGCAGTGATGACAAGGCAGACACAGTTTGACAATGTACCTATTGGAATATCACTTTATCATGTCATTGATTTTGATATCAGACTTGTATCAATGGTGCTTAATGATCCAAACTGATCCGTTAGAAAGCTGTTCAAATGTAATGATAATCAGCAACTTGAGCAGAAAGTATGTCACTGTAAATTTCATATGTCATCAGTTTTCTTGTTTTGTTGTCAGGTGGATGCAGACTCAGTCAGTGGGATCTGTTTTATTGGATATTATAATAAAGCAGCTCGTGGTGGTTTAGTCCTGGCTCCAGTTGGTCTCAGTTTTCTCATTGGCACTGTCTTGCTGATTAAAGGTATGTATTAATCTCAGTGGGAAAAATTACAATGTCATTAACAAAATGGGTAAGAATACTTAGAAAAATGTTTTTTTTTCTGTAGATAATTTTAACTTCTTGTCTGTCATCATTATAATCTCCTCGACCTTGTTTTTTTTTTTTCAATCTTTCAAATACATATCTAAAGGGACATAACTATATGCTCCATAACCATCGTGAACTGAAGGAGTATGGCTGTATATATAAACAGTGCTCATAAATATGCTTGGACCACTCTATCTTTAGATCAGGCCCATTCTTTATTCTGAGTTAGATACCTGTTGGGCTTGTCAAAAAAAATAATAATTTGCCTGAGGAAACTTTGATCATGCTAATGAAATGTGAAGAAGTATTTTCAAGATGTTGTCATACCTGCCATAACATGGTGCAATCAGAAAAAATAGTGAATAAAAATCAAACAAATACCACTTTCAGTATAGCTTGTATAAATGGTAAGCAGTCAAGATTGGAGCTGATATAGGACTAACTTTAAATAGCGATGTCACCATTTCGCTTAATCGCCTGACAATAGTTAGAAGTATTTGAAGTCTGTAGTGGATGAGCCCATTATGCTAATTTTGCATAGGTAGGAGCAGGAAGTGGAGCAACCCATTATAGGTAAATCAGACATGGTAGATGCATGTACAAGGACAAAAGTTATTACATGACTGCCTTGAATGAGAATGTTTTTGTCAGTTTGTGAACAGCAGAAGCATTTCATTGAAGTCAGATTTTGCTGCATATATAAAATGCAAAGCATGATAATTTCTGTTGTCTGAATAGTATTCAAGTGTAATTCACTTTTAAAGCCGATTTAGGCAGCAATTAGCTGTCAGCAGTGCCCAACAAAAATAAATTTCAGAACTCATGATTTATGGAGTTTTACTTTCTGCTGCATGCCAGCCAAAAAAAAAAAAACGTTAATAGGGTGAGAGTTGTTAATTCTTTGCACATATTGCAATCAAAACATCAACATACGTCAACTCAGTTCTGACCAGGATTTGCTCAGAGAATACAGCAAAGAATTTGGAACACCAGGACAATCCAGTGAGTGTAGTGATGAACACTAATGACACTTGCATTACCTTCAAACCCCTTTGAACCCTATTGAATTTATACTCAGATTGTAACAACGTTGCATGACAATATTAGAAGTGGGGAAATGATGGGCATGTTGAGATTGGAGTCCTGGCTTGTGGAATTTCAGTCAGGGCTTGTGAGATTATTTAGGTCACCAGCACTGGCCTGTGTCAAAAAATATTTTTTTTGAGCACTGATAAATAAGAAGAATTTTGTATTTGGTTTGGTATATTTAACTAAGTAGGTATGAGATGTATGCATGTGTGGAGTACCTGGCAGTGGAGTACCTGGCAAACAAAGCCTTATTTAAGAATTCACTAAATACAGTATTTGACTTGCTGTTTTGGAACTATTTTTGTTTTTAAAAATATGATGGAATATTTTGAGAACATGAATTCATGATACCAGACTGAGACTAAATCATATCTTTGAGAACATGTTAGATGGCTTAGCAACTAATACTAATTCTGGATGTATTCAGTTTTAATGCTTTTTCCAGAGACTTGCTTAAATTTTTAAATAATTATCAATAATGCAGCAAGTTCTTTTTGTCACTGCCTGTGTGAGAAGTCAATGTTTATCTATCAGTTGATCCTTCTCTGTAGCTTCCGAAATAGGGACATAAATGTGGATCGGGTTGACCAAGATGAGCCCAAGTGGTTGAAAGTGACACTGCCAAGCCTGATAATTCTTGAGAAGATGCCACTTGTAATGACAATTAAAAGAACAGTTGTGATATGGAAGCTTTACCTTTAATTCAGTATGTTATTCAAATTCTGGAAAAATGCAAGAAATGAAAAATCTCAGAGAAATGTGATTGTGAAGTTGGTGATGTAACTGAAGACCAAACGAAGCAAGTATTTCTAAAGCACCCTCTGATTGGATGAATATGGATTGTTCTCTTTCTCTTCAGTGAATTTATGCCTACTGAGTTATTCATTGAAGATAAAACAAGAAATTATATCATGCAAGATTCCTTGCATGCAAGATCTGCATTAACTATGCTTTTTCACTTAAAAATTTCATGACCTCATGAGGTTGGGTTCACAAGTTCTTAACAGTATCAGGTATAGTACTTCGGTTTTTCAAAATCTCAGACTTTAGGGACTAAAGCGACAATATGAAACAATTATGTGATGATTAGGACGACCGGCTCTAAAGGAATATGAGTGCGGTTTATTTGGATATAGTTCCTGGTAGAATTGTAGATAATGTTGTCACATGGGCTGTTCAAGCTCAGTCCTTACATTGAGAAAAAAACAACACTTTATTGAACTATTGACATGTACCAAGATTTTTTGTTGCTAATTTTCATTAGTACAGTGTGAAATTAACAAATAAGTGCAATTGATGCTTATTGAGGGATTTACATATAGTATTGATTACCTGATATTTTGGTATTATGGGGGATTAATCCATTTTATTTCATGCTAAGCTATTAATTACTTTCAGAGAGAAATAATCTTCATATTTCTCTGGAGTGAAAAATATGCTTTTTCCACTGGCCATCAACAGACATGGATAAAATTATGACTGCAATTTTTTAAGTTAATCTTAGACACTTCCATAGATGAATGGTAAATATGACTTTAGTTCAAATCCAGCAAGGTGCAAATTATATTTCTTTTCCTAATGTTCTTATTTACTTTTTATTGGGAAGGAGAATTATGTTACTGTGTATATTTTCTGTGAGAATAATCACAAACCACAGTAGAAAATAAACTTTCAACCACTGATCCAGCAAAAAATCTTATACTTCAGTGTGTTATACAGTATATCTCACCTGCTGATATTTTTGAGCATAAAATGAGTGAATGAAATATATATCATCTCATGGGTGAAAAACCTACCTAAGAATTTCATTTGTTGCTCTTGAAGATACTGAGATTTTCACCCACTCGATGAAATATATCCAATATTCACTCATTTCAATCAAATATCCTTTCTGTACTTTATATTTTATAATTCAAGTAATGTAAGTGATAACTCTTCTGTGTATTAAGGAACTAATATTTAATCTCAGTATCAGTAAACCTATTAATGACTTTAACTCCATGCCAGAAAATATTTGCAATATATTACAATATATAACATGAAAATTTACTGACACAGAATGAACTGTTCCTTTTTACAGGTTTGAGAACCATGCTTGCAGTACAGAAGGACACACCTGTGTTTCTCAGTGAGAAAGCAGTTTCCAAGATTAAAGGCACCATAATCCGACTTAGTATGTAGTTGGCATGAGTTATTAAAAATTAGCATTTATCTCCAGATTGATGAATTTAGATATTTCTTATATTACTAGAATGAAACTTTAGACAAAACCATAGGTGCTTGTAATGTATATAGATACTTGTTTTAGAGCCGACTTCTTGACCACAAGTACTGATAAAGTATATATAGTTCTTTAAGATAAAAAAATTAGATAACATGAGATAAATTTATTTACTGTCAGTAAGATTTAAAACAACAGTTCTGTGGAAGCTCTAATAATCACTTTACCTCACTTCAAGTCATAGCAGCATAAGATGTAATAAACTTTCAACCTCCCTTCAAGTCATGATAGCGTAAGCTCTAATGAGCTTTCTGCCTCCCTTCAACTCATGACATGGTAAAAATGGTTTCATTCATGAGCAGTTCATTTTTGCATTAAAAAGTAGGAATAAATCTGTAAGTGTACAAATTAAGTAAGATTTTACATTGAAATGTCAGAATAAATCAGTAAGTATATGTGTTAAATGCGATGTTGCATGTGATTCTGAAATTTTATACCCCAAAATCTTTTGTCACATAAGGAATAGTCTCTGTATTTGTATACTATTGAGAGACTTTCTTTCTGTAGGTTGTAATTTCAGTCAGTTTCCTTTTTATTATTGTTATTGTAATTTCTGTCAATTGCCTTTTTGATTTTTGTTGTAATTTCAGGCCATTGCCTTTTTATTATTGTTGTAATATCAGTTAATTTCCATTTTATTATTTTTGTTGTAATTAGTCAATTGCCATTTTTATTATTGTTGTTGTAATTTCAGTCAGTTGCCTTTTTTATTATTATTGTTATTGTATAGACTTTATAAGTTGCATGTTGAAAGCTGAATTACAGTCCCTAAATTTGCATTTTTGGGAATTCAAACAATTGTTTCCCTCTAATCTCTGGGTAACAAAACTACATGGGAATCCAAACATTTGTTTCTCTGTAATCTCTGGGTAACAAAGCTATATGGAAATCCAAACAGTTGTTTCTCTGTAATCTCTGGGTAACAAAGCTACATGGAAACCCAAACAGTTGTTTCTCTGTAATCTCTGGGTAACAAAGCTACATGCGAAACCCAAACAATTGTTTCTTTCTAATGTCTGTGTAACAAAGCAACATGGGAATCAAAACAATTGTTTCTTTCTAATCTCTGGGTAACAAAGCTACATGGGAATCCAAACAATTGTTTCTCTCTAATCTCTGTGTAACAAAGCTACATGGGAAACCCAAACAGTTGTTTCTCTGTAATCTCTGGGTAACAAAGCTACATGGGAAACCCAAATATTTGTTTTTCTGTAATCTCTGTGTAACAAAACTACATGAGAAACCCAAACAGTTGTTTCTCTGTAATCTCTGGGTAACAAAGCTACATGGGAAACCCAAAGAATTGTTTCTTTGTAATCTCATGGTAACAAAGCTACATGGGAGTCCAAACGATTGTTTCTCTCTAATATCTGGGTAGCAAAGGTACATGGGAAACCAAACCATTCTGACAATCATCTCTAATCTCAGAATAGCAAATCTGCATAGGAATTGAAACCATTCTGATTCTAAGATATCTCTAATCTCAAAATAGCAAATCTACATGGGAATCTAAACCATTCTGATTCTCAAACATCTGTAATCTCAGCATATCAAAGCTACACGGGATCCCAAACATTCTGACACTCAAACATCTTTAATCTCAGAATAGCAAAACTATGCAGGATCCACACTATTCTCTCAAATATCTGGGTAACAAAGCTGTTTTTGGAAGACATTTTCTCTTGTTACATGTTAGTGAGATGGCTAGATATCTCATATGTTGATTAATGCAAAAATGAACTCTATTACCTATATAGAGAGATGTAAGAAATGTTCTGTACTTAGAAGGCAGTTGATTCTTATACAGAGGCTTTGACTGAATTTTGGAGATTTTTATTTAATCAGGATTCCTCTTTCTTAAGTACTGTTGATTATTTATATGTAGATACACATACTTTATTGTATTCATCTATTGAGTATTTATTTTATATTTTTCTTGTTAATAGTCATCTTCATCATCCTTGGTATTGTCTTTGTGGGAATCACATTCATTGTACACCTGTATACGTTTCTTCGTGAGAATTCCTGGGAGGTCAGTTTCAGGAACTATCTCTAGTAAGTATGGAGGTTTCTTTGCATTATTTTGCAATTTCTTGATGTGGTGTCTCAGATAACAGAGCCATTATTACCTTTTCCCCCTTCATTCGAGTGTGTATATGTGCATGTGTGTATTAAAAGAGGTATATGTGACAGAATCAGGAAAAGATTAAGTTGAATTTTTCAAATTACCTTCACATACCAGTACATCAACCCATAATAGATGCATCAAAAGTCTAAAACTTGTACACCTTTGCAAACCTGTCCAATCATGTTAAAAGGATATATGTTCAGTGCTTCATAATCCATGCCTTTTGTTTGAAAATTTTGTAATTACAAATATATAACTCCAGACAGAAAAGTCATACTGTTCCCTACGGTGGCTCATTGGTTAACATACCGGATTCGTGACAAAAAGGATGCAGGTTTGAATCGTACTTTAGGATCAATCCAAATTGTCTACCTGGTGTGTCCTTGGGCAAGGCACTTTACTCCAATTGCTTCAACACCTGCTTGTGTTGTTGTGGTGTAAACCAAATCAAATGTTCCCAGGAAATCTATAGACTGGCCCCCAACTAAATATTGAGATTTTTAGGAGTTTGCATTCAGTAAATTAATACATTGATCCTTCACTAGAAAGTTTTTCCAATATGAACAGTCATTGATATAATACTAATATGGTCTTATAGATACTGATAGAATTGTTGTTATAAATGTAATGCACCACAGTATATGGTTGCATTGTGTCTATATAATTAGTGTCTGTATAATTAGCATTTATATAATTAGTGTCTATATAATTAGCATATATATATAATTAGTATATATAATTAGTGTCTGTATAATTACTCTTTTGTGGCTCCACTTGAAATGTTATAATGACGTACCACTGTTGGTGTATTCCAAACTGAATAATGTGAATTCACTATTTTCATCTAATACCAACTAGTGTGGATTTTGTTTGCTACTAACCACATATGTGATGAAAAAATAATGAATTATCCTTTCATAGAAACTCTAGGAATCATGCCTCATTCCATGAATTTAAGGACCATTCAAATCAATCTTCATTCCATGAATTTAAGGACAAAAGAAAATGTAATTTATTACAAACCACAAAAATGTATCCACACAAAAAATAAATGAAGTGAAAAATTATTTACATTTTTCGATAGTCACCTTGCTGCTAATTTTAATTATCATTATTTATGAATTATAAATTTATTCTTTTATTAACTACCATTAGTAAGTGTACTAAAGCAAGCTAACAAAAAATTTTAAATTAGACTCAATACTCCAGAATGAAAAAACTTAAGAATCTCTCATTACAATTAAAATTTTGCTTGTATAAATTGATAATAGCAAGTAATTATATAATCCTGAAATTTGTATTATTATAAACATTATTGGAGCAAAGTTAAAGATTCATTAAAAACCTGAGCAAGAATTGAGGTGGGTTTTTGATGCCCAGACAGTTATTTAACTTTGGGGTCATGTTTACTTCACACACATTGTTATGAGTGCCAGATTTATTTCAACATGCCACATGAGATTGTTTTGATTGCCAAATTTATCTACACTGGCTCTATGACATTATTGGGAGTGTTAATTTTATTTCAAGTTTTCCTATGACATTTGTGTGAGTGCCATATTTGTTTAAAACTTGCCCTCTGACATTGTTATGAATACTAAATTTATTTAAACTTGCATTAAATGCTAATATATGATACAAATGTTTGTTTTTTTGCAGTTGTCAAACAAGAGAGGCAGTGGATTATATCAACTCTAATTACACAATGTCTACTGGACATTGTCAGATAGAAGATCGGCCCAGTGTGGTTGCAATTTTGTTCCACATCTTTGTTTACTTTGGATCTGGAATCTCATTAAGCTCATGGGCATGGACCTGGTCCTCTCTAGATGCTTGGGAAAGATTCTTAAGGAAGTATGTATTACACAGAGTTATTCCCCTTTGCATAGATTGTCGTTGCAAATGACATTTAATATTCCATTTCTGCTGTTCTTCCCAGAGTTTGGGACTAATTACCTTGCAGAAACAAAAGGAAAATTAACCAAGATTTTCAAATCACTTTGACTTTGCACATTAGATGGGGGGATTGCATAAGACTGTTTGGCCTACTTATTGCACAATCCAAATATGACAGCAATTCCTCCATACTAATAAATTTCAACTCTAAATTTAAACAAGATCTTCAAAAGGAATATGGAGAGACAGAGCATCAAGATGCTGCAGTCGAATATGACAACTATCCTTGCAAGAGTTTGGGACTAATGCACTTGTTCAAGATCTACAAATGAGCTCTTAGAAGGAGAGTAGTACTAAATGGCAGAGATTGCTGACTCTATAGTCTTATTATGATTGTTATCCTTTCAATAGTTCATGACCTTTGACCTATGACCTATGGCTTAATGGAAAAACTTTAGCCAAGAACTTAAGATTTTTCTGTTCACCATTTCATTTTCTCATTCTTATACATAATTTTATAGATAATGTCCCATCATTTGCTGATATTTTTTGTGAAGTTTATGCCTCATTTGAATTGGTCAGTGAATCAGACTAACATAATAGGGGTAACTCAGATACTCATATGAACCACATACCAAGCCCAAGCTTTCGCTGAGTATAGAAAAAAAAACTTTAAGAAACAAAAACTTGGTGAAGGTGACAATCATTATCTTTAGAGAAGTATAAAAGCAAATATTCAGATAATCCAACCTGTCATAACAGTCACCATTTATAGCCACCGGCATGCAATGGCCATTCTAATTTCACCCCAAGAAAATATCTTATATAAATGTCATGTATGCAGTGGTCACTTGCCTTCTGCAGTCAGACACAAAGTGTTTCCTAACCAAGCACTGGTTTTTCCCTGCCTTAAGCAGTCACTGGTGACTGCTGAAACTATGTTCTGTGCAAGAACTCTAGCCGATTAGTTTGAAGTCAGTGATATAAAAATGTGCTCTGCGCAGTATTCAATTTTTATTTAAATTTTACCCCTTAAAGTGCTTGTGGCAATGTAAGTCACACAGCCAGTATCATCGCGCTTGTCTCTTTTCATGTTGACAACTGTTTACACATCTGGGTTCTTCGGCTTGACATGAATGGTTCTTAAACTAAATTTGTTTGGCACTTTGGGCTCTGGAACAAGCATTCTGTTACAGTTTGAACCTTGCTTCTAGGAATTTTTTAAAATCTGTAATTAAAATACATGCTACTTAGAACAAAATGGTTGACTCCCAATGTGGTTCATAATCAGATGACGATTTAGTTTGGCAAATAATAGCTGATGATATTGAAGATGACAATCATTTTTAAAGTTGTGAACTTTATCAGATTATAGGAGCTGGGAAAGTGTTAATGAAGATTCCATTGAGTGAATTTGAATCAAGGAATGATGTTGAACATAAGTACATTGTCCGTCGCTGGACACACAAAAACAGCATGCAGTTGAAAATGCAGAATACCAAGCCTAATTCAAATACAGACAATGTACAATTTTCATTTCTCAATTTAGTTCTTGGGGATCTTGTGCTACAAAACTTCAGAGTCCTATAAAGTTTAAGATAAATTGTCAAGAATCTAAAATGAAATTAAAAGTACAATATTTATTTGATTAGATATCTCTATTTGAAAAGTTCAATATTGTATTGATGGACTTAAAACCCTAATGTAGTATTATGGAGTAGATAGGAAATTCAGGCATAATGGTCAACAAAGCACAAATTTAAGAAGTGAAACTTTGACAGAACTTTTGTTAGTGAAAAATCTTATTTTGCTAATTGAAGTATCCAAAAGACAATCCATATTGATGTGGAAAACTGTACATTACAAATTTAAAGAACAGTTTCCTAACTTGTTCAAGCTGGCTAAGCTAGCTATGTATAGGTCTCTTTTGGAGAGAAGACTGTGAAATGGGGTTCTCAGCAAAGGACAATATTTACAAACAAATAAGGCACAGATTAACCTCAGAAACAATCATCAGATTTGTGCTTTCAGTCAGCATGATTAAAATAGTTTGGTTTCAGTAAAAATCTAACAGTGCAGCAAGAGGAAAAGAGACGGATATTATTGAAGTATTAGGTAAATATTGAATTATGGCTGTTTCCTCCATTTTTTTTTACTTTCCCCAATTAATTTTGTGACAGTGCAGAGCTTCCCCCATTTAGATAAAATTCTGGCATCATCTCTACTTCATCAACACTGTGGATGAGGTAGACATTATGTAAAAACCTATTGATTTTAAGTTCCAAGGTCATAGTCACTGACTTAAGGAAGAAAAATATTTTTTTATGTTAACTTTGGTTCTATATAACATACTTTAACCAGAGTTTGTATAGGACTTGCAGTTGAGAAATGGAAGAAGCCTGCTAATTTTGGGGTCAAAAGATCAAATGTTATAGTTACTGTGACTGAATAAAATTGGTTTTCTAGAATCACTTTTGTTTCAGGATTTTGTTGATTGACCAAACTTTCTTGATGTGTTTCTCCAGGGCTAATAAAGAAACCTATCAGTTTGGGGTGAAAGGTCATGGTCATGGCATGTCAATAAGAAAATACTGGTTTATGCACAATTTTCATTCAAGATCACATACCTTGATCTAATGTCCAAGTCTATGATCCCCATTGGTCAATAGTCTCCAGTCTCAACCTTGCCCTTTCAGTGTTCACATTAAAGACACCATTTATCAGAATATTTGAAATATTGGCAACAAAGCCCCCAGAATTTATAATTTATACAGTGTGTTTATGTTATAGAATTTACAACAAACTCATTGTGAGTATTAAGGAACTTCAAATTCCATGATCAGATACAATTTATAAATTACAACAGACTCATAGTAGACTTTTTGATTTTGCCATAACATAAAATTTACATAATTTCAGAGTCTTTAGAATACCATCAGGCAAACCTGTGAAGATAAAGAAACATAAACTGATTGCAAAAGCTTTTGAAAGACGGCAGGAGATGAACAATGGACGCCTTTCAATCAGCTTTGGTAGCACCCATGATGACCCTCTGGGTATGTATTTATTACTTTTGTCGTAATATTTATGTGAAGAAAATCTTTCAAAATACAGTAGTGACCTGAATTTTGCCTCACCTTAATTGTCATCATTATTGTTGTAGGCATCAGCAATATCTAGGATACTGTTGTATCCACAGTCATGCAACATTGATGTATTCATCTTGGATTAAACTACACACTGTGGGAAAAAGTAGGTCTAAATATTTCATCAGTATAGTGGAACCAGTATATCTATTAACAAAGATGCTTCTGAATGTTGTGGGTACCAATAGTTTTGACAATTCCTAAATTTATCAGCAAATCAGGGATTGATGATGCATCTGGGAATGGAGATGGGTCCTGAGACATTTCAGAGTCAATCCAACAACTTGAAATCTGAATAAATACCATATAAACAGTGCTAAAGCACATTGTACCATGAGACAGAATATGGTTTCTGTCTTTAGTTTGATCTTGTGCTCCTCCATTAAATTGGTATGGAATATGATATAAAAATCTCTATCAAATTGGCATGGAATATGATATGAAAATCTCTATCAGATTGGCAAGGAATATGATATGAAAATCTCTATCAAATTGGCATGGAATATGACATGAAAATATCTGTTAAATTGGCATGGCACTAGATATGAAAATCGCCATTAAATTGGCATGGAATATGGTATGAAAATCAGTATTATATTGGAATGGAATATCTATAAAAAATTGAAGCAATTGTATTAACCTTTAAAGGAATCTGATGAAATGGTCACAACCATACCAGAATCATAAATACATCAGCCAAAACAATTTTGAAAAAATCAGAATTCTCCTGAAAACTTCTGCAATGCCAATAACCTGAAAAATGTTCCTCTAAATGTTAAATCTGCTAATGCTTACAATTACAATAAACCTTTCAGTCTCAGAGAGTTGCAAGATGTTGACCATTATACTATAAGCAGAATTAGATAACCACTAACAACTTTTGGAACACTTACCTGATACATTCCATAATTAACTCCAGTGTTGGCAGAACCAAGTGACAACTGTACACCTTCCACCTTTAATTAACTCAAGGGGTTGATAAGACTAACTGTAGAGTACATGCTCTTATCATCCTTGGTAGATACAGCTGTACACAGCCCACCTATACAATTTATTACCTAGGAGTGCATGATTGACAGTAAAATTAGACACAGCCCACCTATACAGTTTATCACTTAGGAGTGCATGAATGACAGTAAAATATTCTTTAGGTGTCAGACTTGTAGAAAACAAATTTATCATCTGAGTGGGGTGGTGGTGTTAAATTAAAAATTTGGGGGGTTTCTGAAGCACAGCTGAGGGTAAAGGGAAATGGTAATTAACTCTTAAGGCTTGGCGAGACCTGGCGTGGAATACATGTTCTCGCTGTCCATTAAGATACAGCTGTATACAGCCCACCTGTAATAACTGAAAGGGTTGGCAAAACCAATAATGGAGTACATGTCCACGCTGTCCATGGTAGACACAGATGTATACAGCAGACCTTTACTTAACTCAATAGGTTGGCAAAACCAATTTTGGAGTACATGTTCTCACTGTCCAGTAAACACAAGTTAGTTTGTGTTGATATAAAAACTGCTCTTATCCAAAAAGCAAATTATACCCTATCAACCTAGACAGTGAATTATACCCTATCAACCTGGAAAGTGAATTATACCCTATCAACCTAGACAGTGAATTATACCCTATCAAAAGTCAGAGCAAGTATTCTGAATTCACCTTTTTAATAGTTACCAATTTTAATTGTTTCCAACTACAACAAATTAAATACCAAAAAAAAAGTGATTTCTAAATGAAAACTAAAAGCAGAATATATGTCCAAATTCATGAAGTTAATTCCTTCAAAAATGTATGTTTTTGACCAAGCCATGTAAAATTATTAATAACAAAATATACTATACAAAATGGTTTCCAGACAAGTTTTGACTATATTTTTGGAAATGTTTTGTTTAATCTAAAATCTGTCTCTGAATCAGTCAGTCAGTCAATCAGTCTGTGAGTTATTTGATCCCAGTATTGTTTGATCCCTCTCCTGTGTGATTTGTGCATGATTAATTTCCGATTTTTTACATTTTAGGCATGAAGTTTGACATGAACAGTGCGAGCTCCCACTCAGTGTCATCAACGTTTCATGCTGCCATGCCAAAACTAGTACGACGTCGAGGTGGAATGATGCACCCAATAGCTGGAACATTAAGACGTTACTCAGACTCAGGTTATTAATTTAACATGCTAATTGTTTTTAATTATCCATCTACAGTAGCATTTGCTTTATGAACCAATATTGAAAAGGCATAACAGTGGGTCCTTTAGGCTTACGTTAGCAAGAGTTGTGATTCTAAGAATACAATTTTGAGGCTCCCATTCATAAAACAGTGAAAACTTTTTTTTGCAAAATGTGTAGTTTTGGGAATTTTTAACAGATAGACTATTGGTGTTTTAACCTCTTAACCATCCCCAATCTTGCATTGCAGTGATTTGTCATATGTCAACCATCCCCAGTCTTGCATTGTTTGTTGCAGTGATTTGTCATATGACACTATGTAGCAAATTATAAATGTAATATTAAAATTGTTTATGTATAATAAGACCAGGTACAGTCACCTTGATTCATAGATTGCTAAAAAGGCCAAGGAATGCTTCCGTCTGATGACATCGGTGCTGGAGCAGGATAGTTCCTTGGCCCTTCCCAAGGGAGAAACGGTGCCTAAGAGCTAGTTGCAGGGATGAGCAGTACTCTCTCAAGATATTTCCAAGTGCTGGCAACTGATATAAGAATGTGACAACATGGAAGATCGAAGATGGGTTTATCTGTCAGATCTTTTGCTCTGGACAGGTCTTTGACAGGTGACCAAACTGTCAATGCCTAAAGCTATTGGACATGTAAGTTGGGATCAGGTTGATAACTACCTGTCACTGTGTTAACTATCTAATCCCTATGGGGATAAAGAATAGAATCCTTCACTTGCCCAAGTGGAGAAGGGGATCAGATCATAAATGAAGATAACTGCCTCCTTCCCCAAAATTGTGTCTAAAAACATCAGAGTTTGAGGAATTAATAAGATTCTGTCCAGCCTGGAAAGGCTTTTTGAGGCTCTTATGCACTAGCATTCTATGCTTTGGGAGTTGGTGCAGATGTTTTCCCAGGACCAGGGTTTCCTAGGCAGCAAAAGGCTGGTCTCTTCCCACTTCTTATTTTCCAAACTGTGGTCTGTCTTGAGCCCCTAACCACCCCAACCCAACTTTGGGATCCATTGGAGGATGTGACAAACATCAAGTCATGAGCTTTCCATATGAAAGATATGCTACAGATATGCCATCATGAAGACTTCTAGGGTGACATCTTGGATAGACCAAAACTGAAGTCATTCTGGTCAACTCCCATATGCAGCAGTAGTTTGAAATTAAACATAAAGTGAAGAAAACCAAACCTACAGACCATTTATGGCTATTTTTATGGTGACCTTTTTGCATTAGATCATTGATGAAATGAATCTTTATGCAGAGCAGAGAATAAATGGCGCAGATTTGTTAGATAGTAGCCACATGAGAAAATGGAAGCCTTTGACACCTGATGAAACTCTTTTTTGCATTTTCTATTGCTTTAGGTTTGGTGCAGAAATGCGACTTTGTATTTTTACTGGGCAGCTGAATATGTGATATCAACCACATATGTTAGTAAAATATATTAGAGGATATACTTCTTAATATTTTTTAAGCAAGTTATACCCACAAAGGTAATAAACTCAACAGGTGATACCTTGTGAGCTTATAAGTGAAAATTAGACGACAAATACATTCATCTCTTTTCATCTCTTGTTACCCGGATATTTTTGCTGTGATCAATTTGCAGCTGGATTTTCCTTGCTATCAAGTCCAACATGAGGAATTTTCTTTTATGTGCATTAACCCGTGGAGGTTTTTGTCGTTTTCGCCTGAAATGCAAGTAGGAA
>QKMX01360064.1:0-10652 GCA_003401595.1 Venustaconcha ellipsiformis | reverse complement strand
ATCTTTTGTTGAAACAAAAAAAGTCAATTCCAACTAACTTTAAGTCTAGGTTAACTGTACGAGTTGCACACATGTGTTCAGTGGTCTATGTCGACATAAATCAAATACAAGTGTTCTAAGGTCTATGCCTCAAAGCTGACCATACAAGTCAAATACAAATATGCGGTCTATATAAGTTGACTGCAAGAAGTCACAAACAAGTGTTATATGGTCTTTATAACTTAAAAATCTTCTTATGATTCAGCCATCTTTATATTAATTTTCATAAAAATTTATAAAATCAAAATGCCCCTTGACACGGTTGATGACAGCAATTAAACCTACAAATATCCAAATTACAAAGACCAACAAAAAGAATCAACGCCCTCCCACCCCTTTTAGACACCCTTATTACCCTCAGATTTTGGGCTTTTTACAAGCTGCATGGTGACTAAGGACTCTGATGGGCACAACATTAAAGAAGTAGTAGCTGCCATTATTGAATTAGGGATCAATTTGAGGTGTTCCCGCAAGGACAGAAAGCAGTAGAAACAAAGGAAGGATTTTCCAAATTAGTGGATATGTATTCTTTTTCTTTAATTATACACTAGAAAACTTTATGTATAGTTGTAGCCATTGTCTGGCAACACAACATAGATATAAATAACTTGTGGTAAACAATGTGTTCTGCCATTTTCATTTACGTTACTATTAGCAATCATGAAAAAGGAAAAATTTATGTTGCAATGTAATTTGATGTAAAGCAAACATTCATAATGCATTAGTCATTTGTCATTTTAATTCCAAAAACGTAAATGAAAATATTGAATTTCTTTATAATTGATACTGTTCTGCAAACACATTTCAGCAAGGATTTTGCTTTTGAAACTACTTGAGCTAACACACCATTACAGAAGAAAATACAACTTCACTGTATATGTAATTATTTTAATTTTTTTTACCAAATGTCATTGGATGTGTTGATGGTATTTTCATCAAGATTAAAGCACCAAATGAAAATGAAGCCGATTTTTATACAGAACAGGTTTCCATTCTTTGACTGTCCAGGTATGAAATGTTTCTTTTTTGTCATTAATAAGATGGAATATTTACATGTGTGAGAAGCCACTGTAATAACACATTATATTGCATGGGAATATGTCCTTTTTATTTTTAAAAATACCGGACATTACCACAGATAATCGAAATAATATATAACTTAATTTTAAACCACCATTAAAATCGATAGATCAACTTAAATATCAAGAAATGAATATTACCCTTGCATAGTTTTATGTTGGTTCCTGTATAATGATTCATAACATCATGTACATCAGTTACAGCAGGTTCAAATGGTTAATTTTCGGGGGGAGGTGGGGTAAACTTTTGTGTTTAAATAACAATTTTTGTAATAATAGCACCACAGTTCATAAGCTTGTAAGTGAAACATTTGTTTTCCAGATCATGTGATGCTTGGTTTGATCACAAGTAGTGTAGTCAGATAGTGAGGATTTGTCCATGACAGCCACATTTTTAGGCTGAGTATGTTCTATCAATAATTATACATACACTCGACATATGGTTATGTTACTCAAAAGCTTAGCTGCATTACACTGTAATTGTTTAACAATAAATTCATATATTTGTAAGTACTTTATGGTATACACAACTTTTGAATATCTTTATTTCAAGATAAAATAATTTTATTAAATGTAATTTAAAACCATTTTAAATATAATTCAGAACCTATTTCATAAATTGTTAATAATCACTATTTTTCCACTCAAGATATCATATGAATGACTTTCTTTATAATCATGATAATCTATACTGATGGAAATTCAGAACATGACCACATCAAAATACACTAAATCATATTTATCACCAAATTATGGTTAAATATATGGAATTAAAGCAACCTTTTACTTATTACATTTCTGGACTGTACTATGATATACTATTTGGTGACTCAGAGTACACTTATTGTAGTTTCCTTATAAGACCATATCTCAATCCAAATGAATGCAGTATGGGGATTTACAACAAGGCTATTGCAAAACCAGACTTTTAATTGGATAGATATTTGGTATTTGAAAGAGAGGGTTTCACTGCTTGCACTATGGGCTCAAGATTTCAATCATGAGGACTTGTCAGGTTGCCTGACCTTGTCTACACAATCTGGGTATAGACAGAAACAACAGTCCTAATGACCATGGATGACCATCATCATATGATTGGGCATGATAGTTACAATGAGTTTATGTTCTTCAATGTGTTACGATATAGTATTGTATGCACCTCTTTTTAAGTCTAATTTGGCATATGTTATCATATGTGTATATTTTACAGCAATATTTTAAGGCCATTACCTCTGCTGTGATATATCTCATATTTCTTACAATATGTAATTAATTATAATATAATTACAATACTTAAGAAGACATATTGCACAATATTGTTTTTCTCAATATATTTTCCTTTTTCATAGAAATCAATTGTAGGTGCATAATGATCAAAGAACTGCAATGCATTAAATCAATTGATTGTACTAGTATTATTTTTTCTTTTATCACAGTGTTGTCTGAAGTTGAAAGGAAACCATAGCCGAAGGTTTGAAACAAAATGTAAGGCAAATATTCAGTATTAAACTGTAATTTTTTTTTATCTTTTAATAAACCAAGAAATATTAAATTTACTTACCTAACTTTGCCTTATTTTTAACACAACATGAAATATTGGTGTATATACTTATATATCACGTTTAGACTACTCAATTACCAGTAATTGCTATTGGTGTGAGTAGAAATTCAGTGCACTTACATATCTTTACTAATTTACAATTATCTGTAAAAATAAACCACACATCAGTGTTACAATATGCAACAAACACAACAAAAATATAAAAGGTGTCATACCCTATCTCAAGCCTAATAATTAGATGTATGTATGTTAATTGAGTGAATAGGAATGGAATAAGGAAAGTTCATAGCAATATAATTTTTTCATTTTCAGTTGATAGCGCTTGTTCCTGGTGCTATTTAATTCCTCTGTGGAGTTTAGAACTATTTTTTTTTTAATTTTGTGATATCTAGATTTGTATTTTGCAGCTCAATGTCCTTATATTCGATTTTTTGGCTTCCATTTTCTTTCTTGCAGTCATACTTGTAGACTTAATGTATTTGCTGTATTTTTAACAAGTCTAGTTGCCTCAGCAGTTAAGTTTGATGTTGGCTTTAGTGTGGATTTGGTTTTCTCTGAGTGTTGTATGGGTGTATTTGAATATATAATGCCTGTTTTGGAGGCCTGTAATGCTGCAAATGGAATGTTCATTTGTGTGAATTTTAGTGTGCACTGAGGGTGATATTTAATTTATGGAGGTGTTTTTATTTGTTATTTGAAGAGCAGATGTATGCTGCAGCAGTGCTTCCAATTAAAGTTTTGATAGGTCTGAAATTTTTATCCACTGGAGTACCAAACTGGACTTCTTGTTCTTCTGTGGGACAACACGAATAGTCAGTACATTCCAATGTGTGAAATACTTCGGACATATTGGCATCTGCGATAAATACATTGATAAATTGATACTTCATATTTTAAATGAGAGCATTTTTATATGAAAACTATGATAAATAAAAATTTTAAATATTATTATATGTGATCAGAGGTGTTGGTGTGGAGAAAGTAAATGTTTGTGAGGAGGAGAGAAAGAACAAAACTGACCCATTAAATTGTTTTTAATGTTTTATATGCATCATTTCCAGTTTTATCTTAATTAAAAAACCCATGTATACATAATAGTGAATGATTACAATTATTACAAATGCTCAGTTTTCAAAAATAAATCATGCTGTGTTTCCTGACTAATAATTAAATGTTTGGAATTACCACCAATTATATTATTTTTTTGTTACCAGTACTTTTCTATTCCTGGTTAATGAGTAATTGACTAAAAGTAATAATGTAAAATATAATCATTATTGAAACAAATAATAGCAGATCCAGATCAACTTAAAATAATAATAGTAATAACTACATTACGAATAATATAAATTATTATTTTTATTATTATTAATTTTATTTATTGAAATACAAATGGTAATATAATGATGATAAGCATTTTTATTCTAATTAATGGTACATCTATTATTATTATTACTACTGGAAGTTATTAAACCAGTCAAAGCAAATTATCATTCATACAACTTAGAAGAAAACAACCATCTGGTATGTTTTTAATTTTATCTTATACAGTTGAGAACATTAATAATTCATGATTAAGTTTTATTTTTTATTATCAGTTTCCAACTGAGCTTTTTGGTAATCTTACTTTCAAATTCCATCAACTTAAAGAGAAAAACACTGACATTACATACCACTTCATTCTTTTTTTGCCACATTTTCTTGAATAAAATCTTTAACAAACTTCTTGAGGAGACCTTCAGAGAAACATAAAGTAAATTCATTAATTGTAAAGGACATTATCTATAAAAACAGCACATGATACTAATCAGCTAATTATGCAAAAGGTCATAGGTTAGATTAATGCAAAATGTTTGTGACATGGACATAATAAGTGTCAATGAAATAAGATCAAACCTTTGTACATGTCACATAAAACATCAGAAATGGGATGCATATCAATTTAGCAAGTTGCATAAATATTTTCCCTGTAACCTTCCACAAATCTGCACAGAACCATTTAACAATTTATAATGCAAATCTATTCATAAGTGATTTTTTTTCCCATTCAAAAGGTATATTTGGTTCTGATATTTGCACCTCATTCACTAAATGTTACACACAAATCCAATGTTTATCTAAATTCTGACCATCCATGTCAGTCTGATTTTCAATCTTTCTTCAGCCAAATTAATTTTTTGAGAATGAATACAAAGATCTAGTCAAACAACTATAAAAAATACATGTATCATAATCTAATGGAAATGTCATTCTCCTGCATATATAAATATTCTGTCTTATTACTGATTATTGATAACTGTCAAAATTTGACTATATGAATCCTACAAATTTTCATTAATATTATGAGAAGAAACAATATTAGACCAAATATAAGTGAAAACATATAGAAAGCAAATTTTACAGTAAGCTATGTTTCTCCAAGAATACGTACCTGATCACATTAACATTAGAAATATAAGACTGCTACTTCCCCTAATCCACCCCAGCTAAATGACAAATTGTATCTTCAAGTTTTATGTTTGTGTCAGACAAAAGACAGTAACTCTTTGCCATTACCTCCCCTTGTCATCATTAGCTGTTGCCAGTTTTAACAATAAGAGGCAATCATGACCCTCATGTGAATGATAACCCTTTTCCATCTTAAAGCAATAAAGCCTATAGTCAATTGATTTAGGACTGTTCTGTCATGCTAAGAAGATGAATACTGAAGGCATCTTACCGTCAAACTTTATGGATAACTCCAGTTTATCTATGAGGCTGTGTTGGTTTAACATTTTTAATGGAAAACTGAACCAAACCCATAGAATCTACCTGATTCAGATTTTGTCTCGGCAAAGCTCGGGTTCTCCCTCTACCAGTTATACTGGCTGTCATATACGGCCTACCTTGCACTAAGAAATGGCATTAAAACCCAAAACAACAACAATATTAACAAGAACAACTACAGAACACAGGATTTCTTTTCTATGCGCTTTGCTATTGAAGAGAAAACAGACACAAAAGTCATCATTTTACTGGTCAAAAAAATTGTGATAGGGGTAATGTTATGAAGTCAGTGCAAAGCAAAGTAAACTTAGCCTTTTGGGCCTGTTTGGCTAAAATGATACTCTATAACAGGGGTCTCAAACATGTGGCCCCACATGCGGCCCACCAAGCCATATCCTGTGGCCTGCAAAACTGGCCTTCAGGGTGGTTTTGAGTTTGAGACCCTTGCTCTAGGGTGACCATTCTGCCTGACTCACAACCAGAGAGGACCATGTAAGTTTTGGGATTCTCCAGCGTGCATGCATTTCAAAAGGCTGGCAAGAGAAGAGACAGTTTCCAATTGTCATACTAGTCTGATGAATATTCATTCCTTTCATAATCAACAACTTTGTTTTAAATAGATCTTTGGATAGTTGACAGAATATATCCTAAATGGGTGAAACGAATATTTTGTGCTTGAACTGTTTATATTCAACATATGGCCAGAGATGAAATATTATAAGACTCTATGACTACTCTATGTATTATGAATTAAGTTTGTATGACATTCTAATTCATCCTTTTTGAATTAAAAATAGAGTATAGTTTCAAATAGTGTTCAGTATTCTAGTTTACTGACTTTTTTATCTTTGGTAAATGTGCTACGGAGATTTCAACCCTTCAAAACAAGACTTTAATTTGATTTGAAACTAAACAATGGTGCAATATGAGCATAAGACACCTTATACCAATAAAACATTTCAGTAAAAATCAGAATGACTATAACAAAGCCAACATTTATAGTAAATTAGATGAATAAACATACAAATTTGTTTTATATTAGGACTTGCTATCAAAAAAAACATTTATATACAGAGAACGCAACAGCAACATTTACTATTGCTACTGTTTAAAACAACAATATATCTACAAAAGAACAAAATTATATAATTACTGGTTGTTTTAGAACATTGATTTTTGTATCTGCTATAAAGGAATATCTGCAAATATAGCGTAAGAAAAATTATGAGTAACAAGGTTTAGGAGATTACGAACAATACGCTTGTGTGTTAAAAATTCCTTTTGCAATAAAAAATTCCCAAATTTATGGATGCAGGCCTCAAAATGCAATTATTGCATTCATCCCTGGAACAGTTTTTAAAAATATCTTGACTTTAATATTTATGATAACAGCTGCTCAAAGTTTGCAAGCTGAATTTCAACGTTATGTATCCATGTACTATACAAATGAATAATATTAACTGTGAATTGTTATCCTGCATACTTTGAAGGACAATGATCAAAACAAACTTTAAAATCAGGTAACAAGGTCTTTTTGTTTTTCATATAAAATTTAATTTCTTACAATTCCAAATATTTTGAAAATGGAGAAATGGTTTTAATGGATATAAGTTTAATATTCATCTGTCTCTTGAAAATTTTCAGTCCCAAAATTTTCTTACACAATAATCAGCTCAACTTTTATTAATCAATATTTTTCTCCATAATTTTTCTCACAGCAACAAAAAGTAAAACTGTCAACAAAAATAACCACCAAAATAGTTCATCGTTATGTACCAGACAGTTTATATAGTTTGTAAAGCAGTTTATAAAAAATGTATAGTGTAGTAGAAGCTTACATTGTTGTACAACAGTAGCAGTCTTTTGATTGTCAGGAACTCCTTCAGACTGACGCCATTATCTAAAAATAGCTCCACAAAATTCACTCTGTTCAGCTGTATGGCAGACAGCATAATGTCATCTAAGACGCCAGTCTGAAGAAACAAACAAAGCCATTACTGTACATTGTGATATTTGATCATCACTTAGACAGCTTAGAATGATACTATGTAACATGCTTAGGTTACTACAAGAAATTGTTACATGGCTGTGTTGGTTTGTTACAGGTTAATGGATTAAGTAGTGATGGATTATGATACATATTTACATTCATTTTTACAGAAAGACTTTATCTATACAGAATGTGTAAACAGAAGCTGCAGAGAAAAAGCAACTCAATGTATGAATTCAAAGTTAATCAATTTCTTTAATCCACAAAAGTTTAGTGTTATCAGAAGTCTGCAAGTTTAACAAATGTATAATCACACTCAAAGTTTTATTGACTCGCACATCCAGACAGTAATGTTAATAACAGTAGTGCTGATTTTGTTCATTAGGATATATGCATGAAAAGCTATATGCACTTGAAAATTGTATTGCACAATACCAAGCATTTTCCATAGCAAAATGCTGTAAATTCACGACTTCTTTTGTGTGAAAATGTGGTGAAATATCTAACTTTATAAAAAATAAACAATAACATTGTACAATGGGCATATTGGTATGAAGCAAATTACACACTGTTATACTGAAAATACACTGAATTTACCAAACTTCACATAAATGCTCAATTGTTATGCCTATTATTATAATTTTCACATAAATATGTGATATATTATTTAGGTTGTCCAACAAAATATATGTTTTGTTTGCTAATATGAAGGGTAAACAAAAACGAGAGTTTTGATAATAAAGATTAACTGTTGGCTTTATAGAAAGTCAAGCAAAACTCTGGAAAGAGCAAAAGACTAACCGTCCACCTTCTGTCATCAGTGAAAATTTCACTCTTGGCAATATCAATCCTGTTCCAGGCTAAAGCTAGTTTCAGCTGATCCATTACATGGTTCTTGTTGGCTGAAGGAAATCAAAATTGTGAAGTAAAGCAGATATCCAAGTAAGCAATATATAATACAGCAATTTAATTGGTTGACCCAGTCCATTAGGTTGTGGAGGAGAGTGGGAAGAGAAAACAGTATTCAGACTGACTATAAAAACCTCAAAACTTTCCTTTCCTTTGCATGAAAATGATACAAATATTTAGTGTCTATCTGAATATGGATTGTGTTGCATATCTACCCTTATATATGAACATTAGGCTGGTAGATGGATAGGTAGGTATGAATGAAATATTTTTGCCACTCATGGAAATAGCTGCCTTTATGATATACTAGACCTGCACATGAATATGAACCTCCTATCACCTGGCCAGGTCCTACATATTTCAAACCATATTACCAAGTCTAATTTATCCTCATCTAAACAGGTCCAGAAGGATGTGTTTTATCATCTGAAGAGGTCCAAAATAGTTTCTTGTCATTGGCCAAGTCAAATATGATATAAGATACATTAGTTGATTCATGATGGTGAGATAACAAGTAATACAATTTAATGATCCCAAATCAATTAGAAAAAAAACATGAATAAATTTGAAGAAAACAATTTATAAGTCAGGACTTCAATCATTAGTATTCCTACATGGATACTTGCTAGATTCTGAGTCAGAGCTTTGAAATTTTTGGGGGCACCAGTCAGTGATAAAAAATTGTGAATTTGGTCTCAATTCTGTCATTGTTTTTCTATTTAGTTCTTCAATTGCCAGCTATCTAAATAAATGTATGGTTTAAACTCATCAAACAGAGAGCATATATCAATACAATTGCTGCTTGCTTCATGTGACTGCCATGCTGATATGTGCTCTCTACTTGCTGAATCTACTTTCTCAAGGCTGCTGCAACATGTTTCTAGCAATTATTCTTGAAATAGATATGTTGAGTATTATGTGACCTTTCACTTTGCTACAAAAACTATGACTTTCTCATAATATTTACAAATATTTTGTACAACATTGGTAAAGGGGTTTACACTGGTATCTTATCATGTGACTAATGGACCTATGATGTCATGTACAGGTTGCATTTGTTGGGCAGAAACATGAGCAATGCAACTGACAAATACAATAGGTCAAGTTTCATCAATTTTGTAGTTTCATCTCCAATGTTTAGCAGATTAAACACAAATGCAATAATATGCACAATTTCTGAGAAAATAAATTATCTTCCTTAAAGTTCTATGTATGTATGGCTTGATGTAAGCAAAGGATCACCAAAAGAAATCCTTATTTTTGCTTTTTTAATGCTGAAAAGTGCACTGAGGGTCAGGGTGGGTTCTGTGAGTGGTCAATTTAGGGTCACAGCCAAAATAAAATGATGGGAGCCACTGATATATAGGAACTTAATTAGTGCTACTGTTTTGATGCCTCTAACACAAAATTAGAATATGGGAATAATAATAACAATGGTAATGATTTTGCAACCACAAATGTGATACTAAAATCTAGCAATCAGCTAATGTGTGCAAGCAATTATATTTAAATTTCAAGAACACATACCTTTCAGCAATGCTTTAAGCATGGCTACNTCAATGTCTCGAGCACCAGTACCAGAATCCCATTCAAATATATGAATCAGTTCAGACTTGGCAAGGCAGTCCTTGATTCGCTGCATGTTAACATCAATATCTTGATCCGCACAAAACTTGATGTCTTTCATTTGTTTGTGAATTTCAGCTTCCAGGTTTGGACTCAAATGCTTCTCAGTTCTGTTGAAATAAATTTAACACAAGTCCAACAACTACTAATTCCCTGTAACAAATTTTCCAATTTTTCAGAAACAAATATATAAAACTGACTGAACAATAATTATTACTTATTTTATATAAATGTTTTGCATAAGACATTTATCAAGGAAAATGTCATATTTATTACCAAATGTATAATTTTGCAGACAAAAGTCCAGCATATCACCATTGCTGTCTGCTTTGTTATTGTAGATTGACAGGCTACTCTTCCTAATTATATATTGGTTATCACAAAATGAGTCATGCCCTAAAAATTTTAGCTAACTTCCAGCAAAAAAAAATAATGGTGAATCCTGTAGTTGCTGTAGTTGTTATGGGGTTTAATGCCATTTTTCAGCACAATATAGTCTTTACATGGCAGCCAGCATAACTGCTGGAGAAGAACCCTGAAAAACCCCAGGAAGAACCACCAACCAACAGGAAGCTACTGGCAAGCTTTCTCAAGTACCCATGTTAGCCGAGCCTGAGACTTGAACCCATGCAGGATAGAGGTGAGATAGCATTGATCCAGAATGGTGAGTGCTGTAGACCAA
>QKMX01360060.1:19272-40875 GCA_003401595.1 Venustaconcha ellipsiformis | reverse complement strand
TTTTTTTTTTTTTTTTTTTTAAAAATGTCACCAATAATTAAGAAATTAAAGGGACACAACCTGTGATATTATTGTCAACCATTACAAATTTGACTATAATGCCTGATAATACCTGCAAAACAACATCATCTCCCTTTGCATTTCATGCATGTGATTTAAGGATGAAAAAGTAACAAAATGCAAAATTTTATGATGAGTTTTATTAAATATGTTCACATGTAAAAGTACAAATACAGCATACAACAGAACTAGTTCAGTAACAACAATAACAGCCAGCTGTTTGTTTTCCTACAAGGTGTTAAGCTGGATTGTAACATGGACCAGGCTGCCAAGATCTGTGTATTATTACCAAGACTGAGCAAAAGAATGGAAAATGTGTATTCTCCCTATACAAAATTAAATTACTCTAGAATTTGTGTCATTAAAGTTGATGAGAAACACAAGTAAACAAGGCAATGACAGTATTTATTAACCTGCCATAGAACACTAAGAATATCCACGATATCCCTTCACTATTCAAAAGTAAGACCCATTACAACATGTTTACTACTCTCCAAGAGTGTAATGGATTCGAAGAATATTGTCAGCAAAATATAAATCAAAGAATCCAACTAAGGTAAACATCAATGCAACATATTAGAACTTTCTGAAAATAGGACATTAGATTTCTACCCATCTCAATACCATTATGGGTTCACATTCCAAAGTCAAACGTCAAAACGGGCACAAGAATAATTGTGAAACTGACTGCTGTAAATATTTTGCTACTTTTAACTTTATTCTGAAGCATTAAATTGGCAGTGTGAGAGGCCATGACAGAATTAGCAAGTTTCTAAGCAACCAGACTGATAAAAATGGTATTGTTGCATAGCACAGAATGAAAAGTATAATGCCAGTCTCAACTAGACAAAAGGCACATGCTAGATGAAACAAATTGTCCCATTTCTACTTTGATGAAAAAAGGAGTAAATAAACAGCTCAAGTCAGCCTTAACCTGTATTAGTAGCAGGGTAAACACTTTGACTTACCAGAGTTATGACAACAATGATTCCAGCAGAATCCTAAAATACATTATTTGAAAAGACCATCATATAATTCAGAAGACTTCAGTCAATCCATGGAATTCTACATTAACCTACTAATTGCCAACAGAAGCATCATCTCTGAATGTACACTTGTGTAACTATCACATATATTCCTTCATGAAAACCTAAAACTCAGAAAGTTGTATTTTTGTGTGTTCTTATGAAATTATGGTTGTTATTTATGTATTGTTCCCTACCCCAGGTTTCTTGTGAATTACTCTGAGGTTTGATTCAATACGACTTCAACAATCAAGACCTTATGGTACTTATAGACTGGAGATTTTATCATATTAGTTATGTATAATTAGAATTACCTTTTAGAAAGGACAGAGTGCTCATTATAGCATGTTAGTCATGGGGAAAAATTGCATCAATCCGAGTAAAAAATTAGATGAAACTATCTTCTTTTTAATACAAACAATTACACCAGCCAAGTGATTACAATTTTTTAAAAACTGATGGGATACAAATATTTACATGCATGTGGATATGGCTGTATTATGTGGTAATTTTATTAAATCAAAGAATTAGGGAAAGATAAATATATTCACACCTACCTGGTAACAGCCATATTTAATTAATTAGATATCGTGTTTATATAGCAAATATTATATATAACTTCTCATGAACAAGCTGACAATAGTCATTTTTGATGAAACAACATAATTCTGGTACATTTAAAAAAATAATGGTCATGTTATTTTCAAGACAGCCCAGTAAAAAACATATATTTAGAAATAAACTCCAGCAAGTAAACACAGCTTTCCTATCTACCTTTGCTTCTACAATATATTGTCTTGGTTATACCAGTTCTTAACAGCCCAATCCATGAGAGAATTATGGCATCTTGAGATTTCAGTGTTTATTGGATTTTTAAGTAGATCATCAACATAGGACACTGGCTACCTTTACAAACAGCAAAGCAAATATCAAAAGCGTACAGAAGCAAGCTACAAAAAATAGTGATAATATGACAACTTTTGGTGGTAATAATTATTCCTTGTAAAAAATCACTCATAAATGATGCATCCTACTGCATAAAAGACATCAAAATCTTTTGTACTGTAAAAATTTTCTGACAGACAATACAACCTTTTTAATTACATAGGTCTTTTCAGACTGTGGTATCTTGTGTAAACTTTTATCAAAACTCACATCTGTAACACACTCAACAGCGTGCTGTGAAGACTAGGTTGTCATTGTACTTGGGGATTAAACTCAATATAGTTTACTTCAACCAGACCTATCACTCTGCTCTGCGAGATCTTGATCATATGATGGTCTTGACAAATGTTTCATTGTTTCCCATTGCTAATAGATGTCACTATGACAAAATGTTGTTGACATGAATGTCCAAAAGACGCCGCTCTCTGAGTTCATGGAAAAGAAATCTATGCAATCATTCAAGTAAAAACTGCATTGTAAACTTAACAGGATATTCAACATCACTGTCAAAAAAAGATGCTAACGCAGATTAACTCAATCACTGAAACTATCCAGGTTTACAAGAAACATTACATCCTCCTGTCATCACAATAACATGTTATGATACCACATCCCATTGACCAAATCAAATCACTTTTCCAAATCTAGAGAAAAAGCCTTGTTCTGGCATTTGATAGAAGGAAAATGACTCTTTTATTTTTTACAAAGCAGACCTATACATTACCAAAACTGCAGACAGACAAATGATAGGTCTGGCTGAACAAACCTACAGCAGTGTGTGCATACCCCAATATGCCTGTACAGCCTGCAGCAATAACAATATATACTTATGCTGTTTGCACTTGGGCATGTGTTGTTGCTGCATCAAAATGGTGGTAATATAAACTATAAAGCTAGCAAGTGAAACAGTGGAATATTTAACTTCTTTAAAAATGTCCATTTTTATATAGTCAAGGTCCAAGCAATCCATAATCATAAAATAAAAATGTACAGATTGGGATGCATTTTCTTTTCACTACACTTTGCTGCATATTTACCCCCAATGAAGGATCACTGAAAAAAATTTATGGGGAAAAGTATCTGGATACTAACTTTCCACTAAATAATGGCTGAACAAAATTTTAGAAATTCATAAGATTTCCACAGGTTGGAGATCAAAGACACTTTTGACTAACATAAGAAGGGAATGTTGCTCAAGTGAAATTTTGAAGTATACAAACTAAGAATACCTGTTTTGCTTATTTTAGGCATGTCACAACACGCTAGAGTTTCTCCAGCTTGCAGCTAAATTACTTGCAAGCGATTGTATACAGTACTTGTCCGACTCTAAAAACGTAGAAATAATTGCCTCAAAATTAATCAAAAGTTTTTCAAATAACTACACTTTGGATAGATATTGTTAAATTTAATGAATATATCATCTCCCAATACATTACGACAGTGTTGCTCGCCCTTTACCCTCACTTGCACTTTAGAGACCCCCAAATTGTTTATTTGACTCAAAAATTTGATACCAAGGAGATTTTTGACTCTCGGTCATGAACCACTAGAGCATACACTACTTAAGAGAAAAATTCTACTAATATTGATTCTGAACCAAGATGACAACCAGTCATGCTGTTGTTATGAAGCATGGCTAATGCAAGAATAGTTCAACTGCACTTGTAAAATTTGAGATAATTTTATAACTTATATACCATATGTAAGCGCATACAAGTTCAATTGCAAGCTGCAGACCTAGATCTGCAATTGCATAATGCAGTTGTAGATCTGGGTCAGTGCAGTTTGTTAGGAGTAATTAGTAGAATAGACAGCAATGACCCTGATTTGCAGGTGCATTATGCAATGGCAGGTAAGGATCTTTGCTGTTTGCAGTCCAACTTGACTTGTGAGTATAAACAGTAAGCAGGAAGTAAAATACTACAATAACTGCAGTGCTTCCTCACCAAAAATGCACACAAGAATGTTGCTATCTCTGATATAACTTGGATATGACCACTAGTCCATCATACTAAGTACATTTTATTTGTCAAATTGTTAATTTCACTGAATTACAATCGTTCTTGGCCCATTATGCTCAATTATCCTTCAAGTCCGTGCAAAACATTTTTGATCATGATGTAGTTTTGTAAATAAAACAGCCATTCATTAATTATGTATATTAATATGTACTCAGGTGCTCTTGTCGATACAAAGAATATTTCCATGGCTCCCCTGGAAAAAGTTACAGTGACCACTGTACATTTGCAAAGAATTACTATAAATCACCTGTGAATATACGAGATTTCTTCTGTCTATTCTGCCTTTGATTTAACTAGAATTGAACTTAATCTATGATGTGGTCGAATAGATAGATGGATAGACAGAAACAAGGATGTCAGAGTGAGCTTCCACCAAGGCAGACATGACATAAAAAAAACCTCAAAACAAATGAACCAATCTTCATTTCTCCACCGTCTTAGAAGGGTCTACCTGCCTACAATCAGGTTTACCACCAAAAGTTTATCAAAAATATGGAATGAATTAAGATATAATGAATGAAATTTCCAAGGAAAAAAAACTGACCAAACAAGAAACTGGAACAAGAAATGCAAATGTAAGAAATTTATAAAAGTATTAACGTCAAGAAAAAAGTCAAAAATTCAGTAATTAAGAACCATTCTAATAACTCACCAATTATTGGTAGGAAATACTTCTCATCAATACAATTTTTTTTTTTGCCATGAGACAAGATTATATCTAGAAAGAAAGACTTCAAACAATCATAACTTTTGTTGTCAATGTTACTTAGAAATTCATCTGTAATATTGCTTGTCATTGTTTGGGAGTATCTTTTAAAAGGTATCTCTTTAACAACAGCAAGTGAATAAAAATGACAAAACCCACACAATCTAAACTGCTTTTCAGTTTCATCAAATGACCAGAAAAATATTTATAATCTAGATAAATACATGATGCTTGTCAAAATGTATTCTAAAAAGAATAAAAAATCTGAAATGCTGGTAGGAGCAATAGATAATAGATTCAAGATCAGTGCTTTTGTTTTGAAGCTGATATTAGCTATAAAATGCAAGTGAATGGAGTGAAAGGGACTTGCAAATACACTAAAAGTATGTATTTTTGACATTGATGGGGTCCCTGAACAAGATGAAGATTTATCTTACTAATACTGCTCCTATGTTAAAATTTCATTCATTAGCACACAATTACATTTGCTACTAAAAACTGATCAAGGGACTGGACATTACAAACTGGTAACAATTCAAAGAATGATTGGGTTGTCATAGAAACTATTACATTTACAGTGGGGAATTGTAAAAATTTGCATAACACCTGTATATCATAAACATGATGGAACATTTAAAAAATCTGAAATCTGATTGTTATAAATTTGGTATAAAGAATACATGACGATGTCAATTTGATTTGCAAAATAGATTATAAACTTTTCAACAGTTTATAATTCAACAATAGTAGCCAAAATGTTGTAAAAGATGTGGCAGTACAAATCTATTATAAAGCTACAATAGATTTCCAAATGTATAAAAATTTATAAACCTGGAATCATGAGACTGTTGTAATTCATTATAATTGTTCCCTCCAAAGATTGACACTGGCCCTCAGAAAAGTATATGTACATACACAAGAGCCTACTTCTAAGTATAAAAATGTAGGATGCACTAAAGTTTGTGTGTTGGCATTTTTAAAAAAATTGGGTAGGAATTAACTTTGGCCATTAGGAATGTTTATAGAATCACCAATCTAATTTTATCACTTTGTGATAAAATCCATGCCATAGACGGGTTTCAACCTTCCAAAATTCAACCTCCTTGAAATTTTGGATAACAAACATACACAGACATTTTTAAGTGACCTTACAAATGCATATAAAAGGTTCTCTCAAAGACAACTGTCAACAACAATATATTTATATCTAAAAAAGACATGGAAGAACAATTTGCAATATATCAGCTGCATTAATTTCAAGCGAAACTGCTCATATTATGGACTAACTAGAGTCCTTCTGCATCAGCAGATTTAATATTCTTGGTTCTATGTCCTAAGGTCATAACCCCCTTCCCTCGATGAGGGCTATTATTGCTTCTGTGGCCGAATATATTAAAAACATTTATAAGCACTGTCAGACCAAATTTCAGGCTCAAAACTGCATGAATTTGAGGGCAAATCTCAAAGAATTTATCTGGAAAAGTAAAATCTAACAGTTCAACAAAACATCCTTACTATAGATTCCTTACAGATATAAAATCAAAGAAATTAAAAATCAAAAGTGCATAAATATATACACCATTTGAATATATGCTAAGTGAAAGAAGATATAATTTCTCAGACATAAAATTCTTAGTTGTACTGCCAAAATTCCATGTGCTCCATGCTTTCACAAGAACAAAGCAGCATGAATTATTCATTTACCATTTCACATTATCTGTGACCAACTACTGGAACAATCTACAACACACACCCCCCCCCATCATGCATTGCAATGGGGTTTTATTTCCCCAGAAGCAATCTGGTATTTTCATGGAATGCTTTGTAGAAGTAATAAGATATTTTTTTTTCTTTTTCAAAAATATAAACCTAAATTTCACAAGTTTGGGGAACAGAAGAACAGAATAATCTAACAGATCAAGTCTCTCTGACTTTGATAAAGCTAGCTTTACCATCTTTAAAACCATTGGTTGAAGGAACCATAAAATGCTCCATTTAATTACATAAATTAATAATCTAACAGTACTCCAAGATCAAACTTAACCTTGTGACGTGTTCTACAACAATCAAATTTAATATAATCGACTTCCTGATATATGGTTGACTGAATCTCATTCTTAATCATATGGTGCCAAATATATGGTCAATTACAACTTCGTATCTAACTTAAAAGTTTAAAAGAAAGACTAAAGGAAACCCAATCAAAGACTAGTGGAGCATAATTTCCATCAGAAATGTATGTGTGTAATCTATAGTTTAACCATCTGAAAACTTGCAATAATGCTAAATAATACGCAAAATATAATAAATAAAACTGAAAGAAAAGAAGACTGAAACAAAATACTCCCAATAAACTAAAGACAAACAAAAGTTATGAATGATTGAAAACATTAATGATTTTTGCCATATACCTGGAGAAAAAAAAATTAATGAAATTAAGAAATCAGAAATAACTACAGTGATGATACAGAAATACTGACAAGAACATAAACTGCCTGATTGAAATAAACACAAAAATGACACAAAATATGAATCAATGCTAAATAAAGCAATGCAACACAAATATAAGATAAAATGAAAACTAAAATCAATACAATTCAATTGAGCACTCAAGTACTGACCAATCCAGTCTCCCAATTGGTGTATAATTTCTAATGTAAATAAACCTTTTGCTCTAGTAGATAATTTCATCTTGGATCTAAACACTATGTATAAATGCAAGTACAAAAAAATCAACTGTATGCAAAAAACTTGAGGATTTCATGATCCAATAAATCACAAACAAAAAACGAAACAATGCTTAAATATGACCCTGAAGGGTTGGTCACTGTGTAGACATGAAGCCAAAAGAATGATATTAAAAAATGTTTAAAAAAAACAAACACAAAATTAGCACAGTAAATTATCAAAATGGTTGTTGTTAAAAATTAAGGAAATATTAAATAAGAATTAAAATACTGTTTAAAATTTGAATGACTTTGGAGGGCTAAGCCTCTTGAAAACATGAAATTAATTTCTCATATGCCACTATACATAATTACTGTACCCAATTTGTAAATCAGATTAAAAAGTTGTTCTTTCTTAACAAGAAATTTTTCCTTTCTAGAAGAATCATGTTTTTGTAAAACGAGAATGCACAAGGCGAAATTACTTACTAGAGTTAATAAATTACTTACTAGAGTTAATAAAAATCATAATGATGCCAGGAGATCATACAAAGGGTGTTTTCAATGGCATACTAAAGCTAAACACATGGACAAAATACATGACAAAAAAAATAGAATGAAAAATCACTTGTGTAAAGGGAAAAATTCACAACTCCAAAACTAAGATCTACCCTAAAATATTTAACAATGGACAAAAACTTGAAAAAAAGTGTAATTAAACAAGAACAGATAGATATGTACCTAAAATGGTAATAAATAAATGACAATTGTTCATTATTCACAAAGTAAAGTAAGGAAAATTACGAGGACTAAAACGATAATTTGGTACAAGTTGGCAGTTATGGTTTTGTTCTTGTGAATGAGATACCCCTCCATTAACATTATTCTGTATCAATACTTAATTTCCTCACAATTAAAATATTAGCCTGGCTTAATGCGAAAGTTTGAACTATAAATAGCAAATGGATCAAGACATACCACATTTTAAGCATAACTGCTCAGAATGTACCATGATTGGCAACTGAAGATAACTGAGAAACAATTTTTTTAATAGAATTTAATTGGTATCTGAACTGGTCTATGTGACAGAAAGAAGGAATTTAATTTTAAAGTTTCTCTGACTAGATCACATCTCTGGCACTCTGAGACTGGTTTAAAAAGGAAATTCTGCAAAGGTGACATTTGCAGTGACAGAAAACACCAAATTTTTATGCTTTCATCTTGTTGGTTTTAAAAGAAACCTGCAGGACACGATTCCCGAGAGCAAATCCATTCAAACTCTGAATGGCCATCAAAGCCTCATCATAGTTGGTCATGGTCACAAACCCAAAACCTTTACATTTCTGTGTTTGGAAGTCTCTGATAACTTTCACACTCTGAACGGCTCCAAATGGCCCAAACAACTGCCACATCACGTTTTCCTCTGTTTCTGGTGCCAAATTGTACACAAATATACACCAGCCAGCCCCGGTTAAAGCATTTCCTGTTGCAGTGGCAGTTGTAGCTGCTGTAGGAATCAATGCACTGGTTCCCAGTATACTGGTTTCCAATGGAGAGTACCTGCAAAAATACACTCTCTGTATTTTGAATGAACATAAATCATTGAAGGCACAGGACAAAAAGATTTTTGACCTTTTTGGGAGAAAAGAGTGGAGTGACAACAAGTTTTCTTAAGGTTTTTTTTGGTACTTCCATATGAAAAAGTTTCTTAAGATTTGGTATGCTGACCAGTTGCTATTATTATCTTTAAAGACATGATGTCTTATAATAAATTTGTTGGTACTCTTCAACTGGAGCTTTTTTCAATATTTTAACATCAACTGAAGCACAATTGGAAATTATGTTAGAAGAATGAATACTAACTCTTCATAATAAAGGTGCACAACAACTTTGGTTTAAATGCAATTTCTTGGTGAAGTTATGCCGTGTAAAGGAAAGTTAGAAGAAATGCAATTAGGGGCAGCAACTCTTCCAAATGACATCGAGCACCTGAATTTAACTCCAAGTCTCATCAACATAAAACTGCACTGCAAATTTTACTGAAATGCAACAATGCTTAGTGATGATATGCTGCGAGGAGGAGGACAACTGGGATTATTAACTACTGTTAGGCCTAGAAAGCAACAATGTGTTGCTGGCTTCATGCTAAAAAAACAATGGGATGGTTAAAATAATAGTTTTCTTTTCTCATTTTTTACCCCCTTATCTTTAATGACAGGTAAACATGGTTGAAAGACCAAATGATATTTTTTTTTCAGTAAAGATCTCATTATTACTCAACAACATGGTACATAAAAAGGACTCTATATAATAGTCAAATAATTTGCATGTCTGATATGACTCCCAGTAAATTTGATGCTAAACACAATTAGTGAACAGCATGAAAAGATACCCATTATGGGATCATGCTTTCTGATCTATGTTCAGTAGGCACTTGAAAATATTGGGAGCAACTGCATACATTTTAATGAACATGGTCTCTAATGAAGTTACATTCAAATGTAATGAAATCTAGACAAATCACTCTATTAAAAAAATCTGGAATTAATTTTTTTAAAAATTCATTATGGCCTGAAAAGTAACTTGGGTCAGCAGGCAAAAAAAAAAAACAGTTGGTAAGGAAACCAGAATAAAAGCTCTTCTTCTTTTAACTAATAATGAAGATGTGGAATGATGTCATTTCAATTTGTTCAGTGTCTCATAAATCTAAATCCATGTGAAAAATCTGGTTCAAACCCAACAAATCCGAGTCATCTTAAAGACAACATAATCAACAAAACAATCACCATATATTTGTCTAAATGAGAAATGGTCCAGACAAGACATGTGCAAGTCAATGAAATAATTTTCAAATCAGAATATGTTGAATGGTTGTTGAGCTTTGCTGGTTACAAGCAACATTTTATGCAAAAAGATGAAGCGAACTTTAATCTGTCATATCTCTAATAAAAATGGAGTTCACAAAACAATACCAAGACACCATCCTGTCTGAAGATGTTACTGTCAAGGGTCATAACTGTTTCAAAAATGGAGTTGATTATGAGACAAAAGAGATAAAGAGTACATCCAGGTCTTATGCAAGTACATACCAAACTGAACTGAAATTTGTTATATGGATCCTAAGCTACAAGGACAAGTCATTCATGGAAAAAGGGTAATAACCCTGTCAAATTGGATCTGGAAAAAAACCTGCAACCTTTAATAGCCACGTCTACATGTAATAATCCACTTACATACTAAATGGCAACCAATCATGCTGCAGAGTTACAAATGAACAGACGTATGGATGTAATGCTACAGGCAACTGCAGCTTGATGAAAGGCCCTAATCATGTGTTTAGTGTTGATCAGGTGTTCAGTATTGATTAGTTTAAATATTTCATCACATATAATTCAGATGGTCTTTCATACTTTTCTAAATTAGAAATATTTGGAACATCACCAAATGATGTGACATCCTATTAAAGTAATCCACCTGTAATTCACACACACACACACACAATGTATTACAAAGAATCATACATTTATGCTCATTTCAAAATAAATGTATTAAATTTGTTAAACTCTGGTCTCCAACGGTCTGCAAATAACAAAATTTAATGAATGAGTTTATAAAAAGAGCAATTAATTAAGATCCTCTATAATCAACTGCAGGTGCATCTAGGTTCGTTTTAGAGACCATTGCACACCTTGTAATTTTAGAAAACCATGTTATTTCTGCAATAGATATTATGTTTATTCGTTTAACTGCAGGTACAATTTTGTTTGGAGATGCCTGTACATGGTATGCCAGTACATGCCAGATTTTGCCACTGGCGGTTTATAATTATGTTTTACTTCATTAAATGTTCAAAATGTATAACAGAATATGACTGGAATAATAATTAAAACAAGAGTTCCTTGAAGGAATTGATGCTCTACTGGCTGAAACAAATTTCCAGCAAGTAAAGATAAAACAACTGAGTGTTGAAAGCATCTCTGATATTCTTGAGTTAAAAATCCACATTTCTTTGTTTACTTTAGTATTTATTGGAAATTAATTTTCACTCTACTCCAAGCCACAATGAAAACATTGAATTCAGTCATGAAAATCTAATGAAATTAGAGTTTAAGGATCTTGAATAAATTGTTTGCAGAATTAAACTGAAAACCATGTGGGTGTAGTTGATATTATTTTCATCGATTATCTTCAAACTCAGTACAACCATAAACATTCCTTTGGTGCTTAAGACAGATGGTACAAAACAGCTAAAACTCGATCACCTGTTCAGTTAAACGTTGAGGCTATATTTCAAACATTTCTCTAGAATGTGATTAGTTAACGATCAAAACTGTACGGACACAAGGCCCTTCTAATTTGATTAAATATAGATGCATTGACTGCACATGCAAGCCAGTAATAGTAACACTGTTAAAATCGAGATTTTTGGCTGCCCTTTATGTGCCACACAAATTCTCTTGACGTGCCACTTTGTGGCATGTGTGCCATAGGTTGCTGACCTCTGCTCAAGAATTTGCCATATGCCGGGCATATCTAATGGGACTAACTACAAAATACCCAAATATACATTGGACTTACTGCTAATCCATAATATTATATTCAAACTTGATAAAAAAAAATTGTTATAAACTGAAAACTCATACATGGATTCTGACCTCATATTGTAGATATATGTGTTTATTGGAACAAGTGTGAAATGGCCTTGTGGCTTCTGTGAGCATTATAATGTGACCTGTACCAGGGCCAGTAAACTATTTCCCTGCCTCCAAAGAGTTTGGGATCATACCATTTGGTTTTATGGGTAAAAAGAGGGATTCGCAACAAATAGTTGTCTTTTTGAAAATGAAGGCATTGGAATGAAAAACTGAAATAATTCCCAAGTAAAATGATAAGACATGTTGATAACCCTGAATTCTTTATAACTGCATTACCAAAACAGAGTAGCAAGCTTTATTATTATAGCCAACATTTTGGAAAAGAATCCTGTCATAATTTAAGGACAATGACAATTCCATAGCTGTTTAATTACTTCAAAAATGAAATAAAAAATGAAGTGTAGTTGAGCTAATTTTCAATGTAAGATATCAGGATTTTTGTGGTAGCAATTGTATACAGATGGACTAAACTGCTTCTGACAGAATGCACATCTTTATTTTGATCTCTAGTCGACTGACCAGTTAAACTTTGTCATTATTATAATGCCTCATAAGTTGGATTTTGAATTTCAGGTTATTCCAATGGTTTGAAGTAAATCCTTTGAACACTAATCCAACATTGCCGAGTTTAAATTTTTTCTTGTTTCTTTTACAGCATGGTGTCAAAACATGCAAGGTAAATAAACAAATATTTGACTATCAATTATCTGTTAGAATAATACAAAAGGTGTCCAGATTCAAATGTTTGTGGTTTTTTTTCCCACCTTCACTACACTGGATGAAGACGATGATAAATTGATGCATTATACACACTGAATTGTTGTCTCAGACTTGTGCCTAGGATGATGTTAACATTCTGAGAGTATTAATAACAGAGTATTAATGCTGCACAAACTGCTTAGGTAATAATCACAGGAAAATGTTGCAAACACAAAATTTCCACAAGCAGCCTTCTCATTTCAACTTATTTTATCTGGTTTTAACTTGAAAGAAGGTTCAACACATGTAACCATAAAATGATCTTTCAAACAACAGAAGAAAAAAAAAAGAATGGCCCAGGTGTACAAACAGATGGTATTTTAGCTGATGGACTGTTGATCACAAAACAGCTGCACATGCACTAAACTGTTACTAATTCTGCTAGGAATCTTGAATTACAAAAATATTATGCATGGGACAGTCTTTGCTGCAATACAGAAGATGGTATTCAATGTATAACAAATATACTCACTTAATAGTTGAGTCCAACTGCATAGTGTACAGAGCTTGAGCTACCTTCACATAATGTTTGCAGATCTTTGTTATTTGCAGATAGACTCAACATGAGTATATACTGTATAAATTTTATGTTCTGAATGAACTCAATTCATAAAAATGAACCTATGCTAAAATACAATCATAAATTATTAGCACATAACCAGAGTATTTGCTTTCTACTTAGTATTTGTTTTTACTCTTCATTCTAATCTGATTTTGACACAATTGGTTTATAATTTTGAAAGTTGTAAACTGAATACTGTTTTAAAAATTCCATCAAATCTGATTGAGAATTTGATACTCCCAAACACAAAGTATTTGGTAGAAAATTTTATTACATGAAACTGTAACTGATATTTTCAGAATTGTGTAAACAACCACATTGTGCCAATCAACTGAAAATATTCCCTCTTGTTAACCTGGTGTATTTTACATAAAGATTACCAGTATATAGACCTCTGGGATAATTTGTACACTTCACTTAAACAATTTTTAAATTTCAGATTTTACATGTCGCTAAAAAATATCTAAATAACTACAAAAAAAAAGCATCATCAGAAAAATATCTGTACTTCAAAATTATAATAAAATAATTGTGATAAAGGGGGAAAAAAATCAGTATACATTTTCAAACAATCTTTAATCACACATATGACATTATGAAACTAAAGAGTAAAAAAAAACTTCATTTATCTTTCAGGAAATCATGCAACTTAAAAAGTTTCTTTAAAAAAATTCAAATTTTTCTGAGATATCTTTTCTATTTGTTCTGTTTATTTTAACTGTTCATTTCTAGACTCCAGGTTCACTTTAAATATAATGCGTGACATCAAAAAAGTGTTTCACAGTGTTTCATACCAATCAGGATCATATGGAGTCCCTGGCAGGCACGGGGACATAGAATAGGACCAAGGCAGCCCCCAGCATGTTGTACAAGGTAACTGCAGCAACCTGTTTGTCGTAGAATGGTTCCTGTGACAATGTTTTATTGCAAGTCTTGGTTTTTTTAAAACTGCAGTTCATACAGAAAAATGCCGACCTTGTTTTGGAAATATTTCACCTTTTTTCCTGCCTGAATGTTTGTTCTGTTACCCTTTTAGAGGACGTTATTTATTTTTTGACTTGAGGGTTTGTCCTCCTGTGGGTTTTGGTGAGCACTTACTGTTATCATTTCAGCTACCTAGTTTTTGTTAAACACTACTGTGGACAGCTAGCTGTTCAACCCTTAAACATCCATACATGCATACATACATAGATCTATCTGCATATCTGTTTTGTATGTTTTGGATTTTTCATAACCATTACACCTCTAGAAGTTAAGAATATTGAATCCAGAAATACTTGTATGGCTGGTACCTGAATCTTCCAGTAGTTGGGTGATGGATTGGTCCAAGAAAACGTCTTGTTGGAGAAAGATATGGTGCTAACGCCAAGGTTGGTAGCGCATTCTTACTAGAGCTAGGTGAGTTTGCAAACTTCACTGTTATTGGTTCTGAAGCCCCATCGGGGATGGTTCCATTTAATTTCTGAATGGCTCGCTCAGCTTCCACGCGCTGATCAAATCGAATGAATCCTACTCCCTTAGATAGACCTGAAATTGCAAAGAAAGACAAATTAGCCATTTCTTTTTGTTCAAGTTATCTTAAACCTTTAAATCCCCCATCAATACATTTTAACTTGATTTGTTACACTTCTTTCTTATAGGGAAACTTTATTTATTTTTGTCTTCAGAAGTTTTTAAAATCTATGTTTGTATACCCAAAAACAACACAATCTGCAAACAAAAACAAAGTTCAAATATTTTGTACACTTTACAAAATAGTAGATAGATAGATAGTGGGTATCTAACTAACACTACATTATATTGTGTTTAATAATTATATGTATAAATAAGACATGAATAAAATGGATAATAAATATTTCAATTTAACTTTAATATAATAAATTCATTTTATCACATATATAACAAATAGAGATAAATTCTCTTGAAATGAATTACTTTCATTAACTAAAACAGAAAAAAACTCCCGTGTAATAAAGATACAAAGTTTTAAAAAAGTAAATAAGCAGCAGTTTTATGGTCACAATAAAGCAATCACTTGAAAAGGTAAAATGATACTACTGAAAACACTCGGAGTTTCAGATAAAATCAAATTTTTGAATAAAATATTACCCAATATTATATCCCGTATTAAATGAAGTGAGTGCAGGCATACAACAGCTACTATGTGTTGAATAAAGTTGCCATTACAGTTTCTGTCATACATATTGGAAAGTTTTTGCAATTTTCCAAAACAATTTCATCCAATCAAGGAAAATATTAGTAAGAGCAGTTAAAGGTTAATACCATGCTCTCAAAGGTACTTGTTGGTCATTCTTTACTTCAGCTAAAAACTTTATTGGGTTAATCAAATGTAAATTTTACTGTTTTATCAATTCACAGCTTGAATCCATGTTTGCCCTTTGGTTTGTACAGTATGCCATTGATTACTACATCTTTTCTTTTTGGAGTTAAATATATGTGATATATAACTTCCCTGGGAAACTGTGGATATTGTTTTCTCAGTGACAAGTTTTACTGGGAAAGGGTTGGGGGAGGTCAAAAGAACCACTCAAGAACTCCTTTAAATCCATTACTGCTATATTTGATCAAAGAGGTAGAATTTCTGTAAACTTAAAGCAGTATTATTGGAAATCAATTCCTGTGAATACATTTTTTGCTTGGCTTTGTGAACAATGACATTTTTGCTGGTACTTATATGTTGGAGAAGAGACAAGGTCCTATAATATCTATAGAAAAATCATCATTGATAGGGTCCTAAAATTTATGGTTTGTAGCAACCCTGAAAATCATCACTCTATTAACAATATAGAATTCACTGTACATCAGCTACAAAGTATAAAATTTTAATATTATCATAATAATAGTGTCTTTATTTAAAGCTCATTTTGTCAAATGATCAATCTTCCATTAGGCCTTAAATGTTCTAGATCTTTTGTTGAGGAGGTTACATAAATATCCAAGTAAATTGGTCAGTCACTGGTCATTAAGCTGGAGTCTTATCAGTTAGCATCCAAATATTAACCTGGAAATCATACAACTATGAGGATTCACCCCCCCCCCCCATCAGCCAAACAGAAATGAGCTTTTAAAAGTAACATTAGTAACTGACTCAAACAGAATCTAGTTCAAACTCATGTTTAGGAGTTTTATTATTTCCAGGCCAGGGACTATACAAAACTTGTTGATTATGGAACTAAAACTTTACTATTTTATTAACCCATGCTCATTGCTTGTATTCTTCTGCTGGCTCCTGGTTGCAGACTGTTGCCATTTATATGACAAAAATATTGACTGAAGCTGATTATGGTAAATATGCTACTCTATATTAGTGCTCTGTACTGCAGTGAAAAGAAAACAGATGTGAGCTGGGGTGTAGGCTATCTCAAATCTATACAATATCGCTGATCAATATTTTTTGCTGGTAACAATGTTGCACCATCGAACAATGCATTGTGATGCCAGTATATAACAACATCACTACTGCAAGGGAATATTTCAAGTATCATGTCTGAGTTTACAGTTTTGAGCTTCAGCTTCTTTCTCAAAATGTTTTACGAAATGGAACCAGAAATCAAAATTTTGAATGAAGTCAGAGTTAAAGCATGAGAATATTTATGCAATCTCTTATTGTACAAGTCACATGGGTCATGTAAACGGATTTAGTGATAAGTTAAAAAGTTTATTTTTAAAATTTAATTGTAATATAATTATAATAAAGTTTATTCAATCATGATTTTTGAGTGATCTACACATTTATCTTAAAAAAATTCCAGACAAAAATTATCGATCACTATAGACTTTTTGGCATTACAATAGGTCAAAAACGTTGATATTTGATTGAACTATTACAGGTGCAAGTGGAATCAAATGTATGATTGTGTGAACAAGAAGTCATGTGCATCTTCAATCATCTCCTGCATGGATGTTCAACTATGAATGAGATAGAGCAGTAACAGCATGTACAGGACATTTCTTCAAAATGAAAATTTAGCATGATGCAAAATTTAACCAAATTAAATCTAAACTGATAGCTGTCTTTTTAGTCTTTTACATGTATGAAAGCACATATATCTATGGGAAAAACAAGTATTATGTTAAGAATTGAAATAAAAGATATGACATACCATACAGAAGATATAAATGAAGTTACATAATTGCCTCCAATATGTTGGACTTGTGCTAATTTTTTCCTCTTGGTGTTTCACCATGTTTTGTTTATAAATGACTTTGTCATGTCTCTGTTTATGTTTTTAGCACAACTTTTTCCCTACTACATATGCATTCCTTCTTATGTCATAGCGCACAGCAAAACCAGTTTAAACAAGATCACCCCACTTGCCTGAATATGCAAAAAAATGTCAAAGGACATTATCAATGAATCTTTTGAGGAATTTATGTAATAATCTTCAATGGAATTTTGATGAACAAGGCGTGAAATTGAGTGAATAAATGCCATTTAAAGGTATGTGTAATCAAATTCTCCAAAATRACACCTGTAGCTGCAAATAGTGACTTAGGCTATGCACATGAGTTATGTCTTGTACATTAGCCACGGTTTGCATGTTTTTAGAAACAAGCATAATGAGAGCAAGTATTGGAGTGTGCACTACGAAGGGCCCCACTATATAGTTTGCCAGGCTGGGTCCTAAGCGGCAGAACTTCAGTTGAAAAACTAAGGTGGGTATTCAAAAAGCCAAACTCTTCTAAACAACTCATTAATATAAAAGTGAATAACTGTCTTAAATATTCACTGGAAAAGTTGTGCTTCACATAATAAAGTTAAGAGGATGTTCAATGAGGGGCCATACATAACTCAGGATAATTAATGAAAATTAAGCTCACTCAAGATTTCATCAATCTGGGGTGACATGCCAAATTTGGTGAAATTGTCTCATGTAAACCAACATTAGGTCACTCTGTAATCTGGGAGATACAACTCTTCTGAACAAGACTAAATATTTGGTACATAAAAGTCTGAGACAAAGTTCATACCAGATTCCATCAGAATAGGTTGACTGGTTCTTGATCTATGCCAGCTGTAAGTTAACACCTCATATACAGCAAAAGTTAAATTGTAAAGGACCATAACTCTGTCCAAAACAGACTTAAGAAAAAAACCAATAAACAGCATGTCTACATCTGGTGATTATCTACATACCAAACTCCATCAAAATATGTTAAATGGTTCCATGAGCTATTCTGGTTACATTACTTATAGGATCAGCTGCATTGGAGAGTTAATAATGGTGTTTGAATGGCAAGAACTCAAAATTTCAAAACTATACCTGGAAAAAAAAAAAAGAAGAAACCTTTAAAAGGCACATCTATATGTAATAGGTAATTACCTAATATTATGTGTAAAGGTTGCAAAGCTATGATAGTTGCAATGAACATCCCATGGGAAGATATGAAGCCAAGTGTTAAGGAGAAAAATTAATTTCCAAATGAAGTTGATGAGACAAAATCCATAAAATACACATCTAGGACTATGAAAAAATGTAAAGTTGTTCCCATGCTAGCTTGTTACAAGGATCTGCTGTAGTGTGGATGTATAATATTTATCAAAAAAGGGCAATAACTACCTCAAATTTAGATTTGAAATTATGAAACGTTTAAATGTTATATCTACATGTGATAGGCAATTCATATACGAACGGCTTCCAATTAGGCAATGCACCTATGAAAAGCATCCAATTAGGCAATTCACCAACCATCTACATCAAATTATGTATATGAGCTGCAGAACTATGTTAGTTACTAGTGAGAACCAATACACATAAACTGAGAGAGAGAGAGAGAGAGACAGAATTTTTTATATGAATCCTGCTTCTTAATTCTGGTCCCTAACAAAGAGGCCAATATCATATGTATTCGCTTGCAAGTTGAGGCAAACTGCAAAAAAAAAAAAATCCTGATCTGCTACAGCATAATGAACCTGCAGATCAGGATCCATGTTTATTGTTCTACTGATTACTCCGAACTTCACAGACCCAGATCTGCAGTCGTATAATAGACCAGCACATACGAGTCTGTGCAATTTGCAGTAGGACTCGACTTATGAGCAAGTATACACGGTACAACATACTCGGCATATTATCTGAATCATGGTATAGAAGGCCATTAGTCTGGTTTTCTTATAATCACAATAATTGTGATGAGTGTAGTCAATAGTCTTTAGGACATGTCTTATCAGACAAAATTTGCTTGTCCTGCAGCAATACTGGGCAATACTGAAAAATGTAAAGAGGCTCAAAGATCAAATTACCCTTTACTTCAACCAATTTAGCATTCAAATGATTCTAGCTCAGCAGCCAAGTGTGCTGCAGTTTCTATTCAATAACTGTATGTAAGGTAATGGAATTACCCTATGCAGTCTTAATAGGAAACAGAATTTGGATGGGCTTGTTGAGGCTGGTAATGGATGGGTAACCAAGGAGATATTAATGGTTGGGTTAACTGGTCTCATCCACTGCAAAAGAGAAATCAATAGGAAAAAGTTCTCAACATGCCCAGTGGTACTTACAGAGAGCAGCCTTTCACACCTAATTGATGTTTTAGAAATTGGCAAAACATCTCATCAGTAAGCTATTGCACCTTGGTCTGACAGCAGCTGGTTGAATATACATGTACAAGAAAACAAGAATTATCAGGTCTTGTCAAGGTTTAGAGTCAGATACTGGGATTTACTTCTCTCCAGAGGAATAGGATTTATAGATAATGTAGAATGATGAGATGTATTTTTTGGTCTTGAAGCAACCTGAATAAACCAGATATCTTACTAATCAAAAATAGCACACTGATCCACAGATAAGCTTACTTTGCTATTTGCTCACTTTTTAAAATCTAAGCTTAAGAAAATATTGTTGATTCCCCCACCCCCATATTGTGCATGATCCCAAACTTTGAAATATGATACAATGAAATAAATTTTTATCAACATCCAAGTACAGACTGGTTCCATAGAAATTCAAGACATGTCACCTTAGAAGAGCTATGCAAAGCTTGCAATCGTTGTTAGCTGTGGAAAACTTCCAATATTTTGGTACAATTTATGAAGTATGTAATTCACAATCTAGTATTAGTCTGCATGTTTAGTCTTTTAATTGCTGACTGCTCAACTTGCTTTTTGCTTTTTCAACCAAACTGTTATCAGGAAGGCAAAGAAACCTGCATTTGCCAATCTAATGTAACTATGTGATACTTTCTGTTTTAGTAATGATTGTCTAAAAGAACACACACTACAATCAGACAGACATGAATGCCACTGCCAGTATGCCAGATCAGAAATGATCTAATGACACATCAACACATGCGAGCTCATATTGTTCCCAGGCAAATGTGGTAAATTGTCTTGCCCTGAACCATACCAGTACAGCGATCAACCCAACATGGACTGGCCAGGATTCAACATGTGCTCCTCTGGTTGCAAGTCCCATGAAAAATCACTACGCCATGGCAGCTCAAAAATGCAAGTAAGCAATTAAGTTTAAAAAAAATATTTTAGCACAGTTTTTTTCCTAATTCTCTCTGCAGCTTGTACTCCTATCTTGAACTAAGCATAATACGTAACTAAACACTGTAGGAAAATGATTCAGTTCTTTTAAATACTTTAAATTTTAAACTAATCTTCCATATTTCATTGCTAAAACTACTGTATCCATTTCAACTCAAAGTGCAGACTTTTGTAATGCTAATCCCATGCCACTCCTGAGGAACCCAACATAACTGGGTGATCATATCTAGCTTCACCCTAAAAAATAATTGGGTGCTGGATGACTATGTTTAAGAAGTGGGTGAAACCTACTGTACAGATCTTTATTCAATTTCGGGTCTCTATCATCAACAAATACCCATGTCACAAGGAATTAAATGGCATGGGAATAACATTGCTAAAGCCAATCACTGCAAGTTGAAATTTTTATAGATAGTTTTGGTAAACATATTGTGGTTAAAAAAATTTCAAAGCCTGTTGCACTGTGATAGCTGATCGGAGTCTGCTACACCTCATACACTGTAAGCATTGTTGTCTATATGGTACAGGGACATCTTAAATTATCTCCACAAAGTTGAACAAGGAATTGGTTGTAGGTATTTCTCTCAGTAAAGAAATTATGCTGTTGATTTTTATCTGGTGTTTTATGGCATGTCAACACAAGTTGGTTACTTAGTTGTTGTTGTTGTAGGGTTTAACGCCATTCTTCAGC
>QKMX01360060.1:8439-19072 GCA_003401595.1 Venustaconcha ellipsiformis | reverse complement strand
CTCTGATGGAAGGCATATATTAGTGAAATAAATGTATAATTTGTACTTTATTTTCTACCAAAGGAGTGAACAAATTAACCAATTAAATTTGTACCACTGGGAAGAAATGATCATTATAGTTAAAACTGTATTCAACAAACATTCCATAGCAGAAATATAAAAAAAAATAAAATAAAAGAAACATTGTACACATTGCTTGAGCACTAATTGTGACCTGGTTATGCTTGCAAGAATTTGGATACAGGGCTGGCAGTGGCTGGTGTTGACAAGGTCATGAATGGTCTCACACAGCACCACAAATACCTTCTCACTGCATTTTAAATCTGACCATAAAAGCCCAACAAATTAAATACATTTCGACATAAGTGGATAGTGTCAAAGTGTGCAACAAATCCATTCAGACTGGTGCCATTAGTTCATATTAAATGCCTATGTTAAATCTGATTTATTAAATGTGATCAAAGTTACTCATCTGCCCAACATTACCAAACCCCTTTTTAAAACTATTCATTCTTTGGAATCATGTTTTGTTTGGGGATTAACCGCAAAGCAAAACAAACAGGTTATTAAGTGATTAGGCAATCGGAATAAAGCATATTGCCAAAAGACACCAAAAAAGCTGTGATCCAGGTTTATCTCATAAAAGATTTTTAACCCGCCCACCCCACNCATTTATCAATGTAGAGCATGCTAACCAATGAGCTATTTCAGCTCCTGCTTCCATCAGTCACCTCTTATGATACACAGGAGAAGAAAAAAAAGGCCCATTCTACACTGCCAAACCCACACAGGGTTAGAAAACACTTGTGGTATTATATAAAAACATGTATAATGAATAATTTTGTGGACAATGTTCTTTTTTCCACAACTGATGAAACTGTGATAAATAAATTCATCTGGTTGTCAATCCATGCCAGAATATTGATTTTCACTTTACATCAATGACTGAAGACCTAATCAGCTTCAGCCTGGGGTAAATATGATTGCATATGTGGGACTTATTCCAACACATCAGTCTGTATCCACAGTTTCCCTGGAGTAAAAGCCAAGTAATACATGCACATAAATAAAGCTGTGTGAATGATGTTAGAAATGTTAATTATATACTAAACAAATAAACAATGATGAAAGCCAAATAAGTTTTGCAAAATCAACACAAAATTAAAAAGAAGATAAAACAAAATTAAAGATATAATCAGCCCTGCATTTAGAAATAATTTAAACATGTTAGACTCAAATGTAAACATACTCAAAGCATGCATGTGTTATATAAAACTGGCTTCAATGAAAAGAGGAAGCCAGTGTGAAACAATGAATGACCAGGCTCTTAATACTGGACACTGAACTTCATTGGCTAACCTGTATTGTTATCGTACAGAATTCTAGAGGTAATAATCCGTCCGCACGTGGAGAAATACCTCTCTAAATCTTGCTGGGTCATAGACTTGGGTAACCCACAAATATACAAGTTAGCGCCTTTAATACCCTCACTACTGGGTCTTGCATAAGACACCTAGAAAATATGGTACAGGGCATTGATAATTACAAATATCTGGGCAATGATGCTGGAAGCATGGCTATTACTGTACTAGGGCTATATTAAGATCATGTACCCTCTGCAGCAGGAGAAAATAGGCATCTTCAAATTTTTTGTATACTTTACTTAAATTTCCAAAATGAAATGCCTTTTCACTGCCTTGCTGGATTGCCTGAGAAGTGTCGGGGAAGAATTCCCTACTAGGCTTGTGATTTTTTTCCAAAAGAAAAAAAGGGCAACCCGGTCAAATTCCCAATTCAGTTCTCACAGAATATGTCAATCATGCAGAGTTCCGACAAACAATCCAATAATTTTTCTGGCAATTTTGGTTACTAACTGTTGCATCTCACACTGAACACAAGTTGGCATGGGGTCCACTCTACAGAACTCTTGACAAATTTGTGCAATAAGCTTTAGAAATTTGGCACAAGATGCAAGACATTGGCAGGTTGCTGAAGAAATCATCCACTGTAAATTGAAAAAGATGGCAACTTTCCCTGGCTAGAGAGGGTTTGAAGATCTTTGGTACAGTTATTATTATTTTGTATATACCTGTAATTTGGTCATAAAGAATTCTTGATGTAATGATTGTTCCACACTGGGAAAATATTTTTTCCAAGTCCAATTGTGTCAAAGACTTTGGCAAACCACTTATGTACAAATTAGCCCCTTTAATGTTTTCACAGCTAGGTCGGGCCAGGGAAACCTGAAATTAACAAACAGTATGCATCTATACAAAAAAAAACAAGAAATAAAAAAGAACTAAACAAAACTGGTTACCAATGGAACCTACTTCTGAAAATGAACAGATCTTTAATGAACAAGCTTGAACAAAGTAAACCAGAGTGTTAACTGAATAAAGTATACTTGTGATCAAGGGGAGGAAAACAGCCAAAAATAAATAAAATTAACTTCAGTTAGTTTGATACAGTCCTAATAGTGCTGAATCATTCTTTTTATTTTTATAATACATTAAAATGCCCATGAAAGGCATTCATGCGCCATGAGTGAATACTTTTTAATACAGACTAAACCCAAACCATAGCAATTTAAATTGTTTGCTTTCCATATGTTCTCAGGAAAAGACAGGATTCCCTGAAAATCTTCAATCATTTGTTCTTTTTCTATTAGGTATTTATAAACAAAGGATCCAGTGGAATTCAGCTTGGTTTACATGAGGCTTCCATATAAAGAATACCTGTTCATTAAGACACTCAACCCCTATGCAAATGGCTATAACTCTTATATAAAGGATGCCTAACATGGACAAAAGACACATTTTAGTCAAAAATATACATATATTTCAATGAATATAAAGGACATTACTGAATGACAAGGTTAGGAGTGAACTTTTTCAGATTTTAGGTATGCACTTATTCTCTTTCTAGATTTGCCTGTTTGTTTTTAAATTTAATTCTATAAGAATGGAAAATCACCAAATGTAATCGTACAAAAGAGCATGCATTAAAAATACCAATGAAAAATGCATCATAGAAGTCCTGAATTTGAAGGAGTCTTGCCTAAGAAGAAAACAGCCCCGTCTTATACCTTCATTTCACTGTATCTTCTATCCAAATATTGTTCATTTTGGCGTAAATTTCAGTTATTTTGACACATTCAAAATACTTGCCAAAACATGGAGTAAATTTTAAGCTGAATGACACAGTGAGAGGGGTGTGGTAGAACCGATACTGAGGAATTATGATTATCTCATGCAGAAAAAAATAGATAAGAGTTTAAGCAAAAAAAATTACTGTTTCAAATAATAACACTTTTACTAAAAAGACATGTTAAGCTTACATTTGTATCACTATGTCAAAAAAGTAGTTGTAAAAAAAATCAGAAAAATCAATCTTGTAGTTTATTTTTAAAGGAAAAAAAAAACGAGAAAATTATTCAGTCTGGTTTTCAAAAAAAGAAAGGCCAAGCGCAAAGAAGTCTGGATAAAACAGAAATTAAGAAAGTCTTAACACGTAGAACTTGAGCTAGTAGTGATAGGTACATCACAAAGTGCCCATCTTACTACAGTTTGCTCACAGGGACCTTAAATGGGTGAACTCAGTTGGTAAACCAGTCTGGCTTGAACAAAATGATGGCATGGAATGAAAGAAATACAACTCGTTCAATGCCTTTTCCATATAAAGGTGCATATTAACTATGGCTGAAATATAATATTCCTTAGTCAAGTTATTCTGCACAAAGCAAAGTTAGGAGAAAGGGCAGTCTGGGGTCATAACTCTTCTAAAACATAATATGGAACACTTGATATTAAACTCATTCAAGACCTCAACATTATGAAGCTAAATGTCAAATTTGACTGAAGAGCAAAGTAACTTGTGCAACTTGCAATTAACCCACCAAATGGTATTCATTTATATCCCAAGGGTTGCAGATTTGTGCTCACTGCATGTGAAACTGCGAGGTCAACTGTCAAGGTAAATAATCCTATCAAAATGGATCCCCAAGACAAAGCACTATCTTGGGCTATGTGACAACATACACAAATTCTGGCATCTGAGTATTGAACAAGTTCCTGAGTTATGATGGCTATAAGAACCTACTCCATTGGAAATGTAATATTAATACAAAAGGGGCATTAACTCTATCTAAACTGGCTTTGAAACCGTCAATCCTTTAAAAGGCTTATCAACAAGTAACAGACATATCAAATAACAAAATGGCATCTAATTAAGAGAAAATGTATACATTAAATTCCATCAGAATACTAATGGTTTCTGAGATATGCTGGTTGACATTGATGGAAAAGGGCAATAACTATGTACAAACTTGACCTGAACATATGAAACTGTTAAAAAGTGCCTTTAGATTACAGCAATAACCAGTTCACTAGCAAATGGCAAAGGCTACCAAGTTATGTTAGTTACAAGTTGTGAATGGGTGGACAGTAATTGCATCCTCTGCTTTTTTGTGGAACTAGGTTGTTTTGCAGGGGCAGCCACTTTTAATTTCATTCTTAAAAATGAACCTATCATGTGATGAAATACTATGTAACAGCATGTATGAAAACTCAAGTACTAATTATTCTTACAAAATAATAACAAAAAACACCCCTCCCCCCAAAAAAAAGCAACAGATCATTTGCTTTGTTGTGTAAGAAATGTGCAATTGGTTTAATCATCAACCCACATTACCCTCAAAAGTATATAATGAATCCACCTTGTACATTGAAGATCAGTCTTTTTTTTATCCTGGCTTGATGGAAAAAAATGATGTTGCCAAGCCATAGACGAATGGATAGAAACAGGAAGTACCCTTGGGCTCTTGCTCCTAACTAAAGAACACTAACAAACTGTGAAAAATGATGGTTAATATCCTTATTTGGGAGGGTAAAATTGCAAAGGAAAAGCAATTTTCTTCAAACTACTGGGTTCTTTTATAGTTTTCCTGAATAACAACACAACCTGCACCCTTTCTATTTGTAAGTACAGCATTGATAACCTTGGAGTCACTGTGGCTCCCTGTATCAAGTACACTGTTAAATCTGTGAGGTAATAAGGTTCCATGAAATTTCTGATTTTTTTCAATCAGTGCTGCCTCTAAAATTTCCTCATTACTATTCTGGGTCATAACAGCATGTTTCTCCTACATTGGGGAATTAGAAGCTTTTTCCACCTGGGAATCAAAATCTTTAAGCACAAAACCTAGTGAATTATAACCCTTTTTTTTCAACATGGGTTGGGGGAATTTAATGTTTTATCTTTAATAACTCCTCCTACACTGTCTTATGAAAACTATGTAATCTGGAAAATTGTATTCCCACTATGTTTGACCAGATTACAGAATCAGAATTAACTCATATGTCTTCATAATAGAGGAATTTGCTTCCAATGATTTCAATTCATATCCTGAAGTTGTTGGATGAATGTAGTCCAGGAAAAATTAGGTCTAGACATCTCCAGCTAATACGGGAACATAATTTTTTTTTGCCACCCATCCTTGATTAAATGCTTGGGGTGTATAGTGCTGTTTGTATTTCACTGTACTTTTGAAGATTATACAATTTCTTCATACAAAACATCAACTTGGGGTCTTCTCCCTCCCCACCATTAGGGGGTTCCTGAACTCCCTTAATACAAAGCACACTTAATGATAGTGTTTATTGGAAACTGGTGATTGGAAAATAAACCTCACTTATTATCTGTGAAAATTTATATGCAGAAACAAAAGAGGTCAGCAAATCTGTTCATTTTTAGCACCTCTGGATACAATTAGACTGATACAAGACATTTCTTTAATAGGTTCAGTTTTTAAATTCAACCAATTTACTGATCTTTGACAAAAGGCTGATGATGATAAGAACTGAACTTTAACAACAAAAAAATAATAAAAGAAAATCAAAGGTAGAATCTAATAATTTAGCCCATAAACCTGAAGAAAAATCACTCTGAAATAAAAATGCAATCAATGCACAAATAAAATCAATTAATTCCCTACTTAAATTTACATTCTAGAATTTGACAAAAATATCAAAATACCCATAATCCCAAACACAGAAGGCCAGTTAAACAAGCTTCAAATAATATGTTCAATGCAAGTTGCTCTATAAAATAATCTTAACGTGAACATTCAAGAAACAAACTAAGATGGTAAAAGAAATTAAGAAATTGATCTGAGCAAAATGAATTTAAGAAATGGAATTAGTATCGATTATGTACATGGACATCTAATGGAAGCATAACATGGTACAGTGGGTACATACCTTAATGGTTTTATTCTGTAACCGTAGACCATTAAGTGTAGCAATGGCCTTGTCGGCATCATGTGGATGCTTGTAGTTGACAAAGCCATAGCCAAGGCTTTGACCTGAAATTGTCGAGGCAGATACTGTAAATTACAAAATTGAAAAAAATTTACAACAAAATTTATTCATGCAATGGTATCACTAATTTAATATGCATACTGCAATTGAGCAAATTTAATCTAATGCATGCTACATTTACTGAATTCACCAAAATTCAATGAAGCATTTTGTTATGCTGTGAAAAGCAATAACTGAATAACATTAGGAATAATAAGCTATAATTATGATTAATTATTAATTATTACTATCAGCGCTCAACATAGAACTTTCTCACAGAAGGACAGTGCAAGAGTAAAGTTGTCAAATAGTCAATAATGGTGCCTTTATCAATAGTTTTGATAAGAATTTAAAAATTGGGTATTTTACTCTCAAGTAATTAAAATTGTGGGTTTTTAAGAAAGTATACAGGTTTCTATGAACACCATAAAATGATGGAAACAACAAGGCAATTGACTCAAGCTGGCTTTGGCAGATATCAAACCCACAACCCTTGGATTATGAAACAGATGCTCTGCCAACTAATCTTATACATTATGCCTTGCAAAAACTACTGAATCTAAAAATTTAGAACATCCAGATTAATTTAAAAAATTACTTGAATGGTTATTTGTTCACATAGGAGTACCTTTCTTTTGCAGTTAGGGATTTGCTATTTAAGTGAAGAGAGGGGCAAGGTAGGGATTTTCTTTGTAAATAGTATTTTTCCTGCCTTTAATTGCAAGACAATATTTTCAGTCTTTTTTTTTCTGAATTATATGTAACAGCAAGAGAATAAAATTTTGAAGTTATCTGGGGGCTAGATTAAGGTCACTGTAGGCCCTAGGTACTTAGCAGTCCATTGGCTTATTATGCACTTTTAAAATGACTTTTACCTCTTTGCATGTACACTTTTAGGAATATGGCAATTAACATAATGAGATCTTTTTTAGAGTTTATATCATACAAAGGCAATTAAAAGAATGCTAAAAAAAATTGGCATAGGAACCAGGCACAGTGCCTACTAGATATAATTTTGAGGCCCCCACCCCTTGAAAAAATAAATGGTTGGACCATTGTATGGAAATCAATGAGTCAAGTAAATCTCAGTGTGTGTGGTAATTTTGTAGTTAAAAATCAGTGTCTTAGCCATTCATGTACTTTTACTAGACACAATGTAACAGATGTCCCCTGCCAATCATCTGCCAAGACAGAAATCTACATGACAATCAGAGTGGGCACTTCTAAATTTAGTTACATTTCTAGGAGAAACTAAACTACAACTTGAGGTTAAGAAGTGCAGTGTGTCATCTGGGGTAACAGGTGTTACAATTTTGTTGCAAATACTTTGTTCAACTTGTTTAGCCAAACTGTTGACAATAAACCTGGAGGAACATTAAGTTTAGAGAGCTGAAAGAAAAGTGAAATTTTTGAGCCATGTCTTTGATTCAGTGATACCATACAGAAAGAAAATTAACTATTAAACTACAGTTGTGAAAGAAAAAAAAAAGAAAAGGAAAGATGTATTAACAGAAAAGGTCTTGTGTAAAACATAAATATAACATAATGTCAGTGATTTTTTTTTAAAATGGGTGACTGAAAGTGGGAATGGGTCCATCATTTAGGAGGAAATCTGAACTGGAAGAACTTTCATGAATAAACTGTTGAATTATGAATTCAGCATACTTTTAAAATATTTTACATTGTAATTAACACCCATTTACATTGGCAATGGGGCCTATTTTTGGCCAACGAGGACCACTTGAAAATATCCTAACCAACTTACCTGTTGGCTTATCCCTAATGAGTTTACAGCTTTCCACCTCTCCTATACTAGCAAACAATGCTTTAATCTCATCCTGTGTCATGGTTTGTGGAAGATAGTTGACGATGAGATTAGTTTTACTGGTTTCCACATCAGTCTGCGATGCAGTAGATGAAGGTGATGTGGTACCCCCGTTTTGCAGCTGCAGTACTGACGGATCCATAGGGGTCAACTCTATGGGTTGTGTGATCTGAAACAAAGCGCTAAACCCATTATAATGCTAAGCAAATCCACACAGGGACTGAGGAGGTATGAGGATGCAGCAAGATTCCAACAGGGATTGAGGTTTGATGAAGTAGCAAGATCTCAACAGGGCCTGAGGTTTGATGAAGGAGCAAGATTCCAACATGGATTGAGGTTTTAGGATGCAGCAAGATCCCAACAGGGACTGAGGTTTGATGAAGTAGCAAGATCCCAACAGGGACTGAGGTTTGAGGATGCAATAAATCCCAACATGGACTGAGATTTGGAAAGTAGCAAGATCCCAACAAGGACTGAGGTTTGGGCAAGGAGAAAGATCCCAAAAAGGGACTGAGGTTTGAGGATGCAGCAAGATCCCAAAGTGACAGAAGTTTGAGCAAGTAGAGACAACTGCATTTTTTTAAAGTACTCTAGGACTGGTTTACCGTGTTTTTTCTAAAAAATAATTTTTGAAAACAAAACAAAAACAATTTAGCATGAAAAGAAAAAGCCAACCTGAAAAGGGCTCATAAAATGAGCACATGTGAGATCTATCCCTCCTAATGTCTTCAATCATTTCTTTGTGGAAAGGTTTGTACTTTATAATATCAACTTCTTTTTTCACCAGTTATATACTACTCAATTTGCATTCTTTCATTAAAAGTCCTATATAATTTTTAACTGACTTCAGTTTAAATACGTCTTCAAAAACAAAACATAATATATCCACCCCACCCACCTTCAGAAGCAACTGGCCACTAAACTTGCATTTTAAGTTTTCACTACTGATGCAAATAGTTGCGATTCACTTGATCTGGTTTCACTATTTTCACTTCCATTTCCATCTTCTATACTTTCATTACCCGTGGAATATATCTGTAAATTATGGGACATTATCATAAACAATGATAGCTTTTACAGGTTAAGGAACCATAAAGAATAATTCAGGCAAAGACTTTCAACTTTCAACCAACAAAATGTACTATAAATGTTATTTTCTGGAGAATACAAAATATTCTGTGCACTTTAACTTCATTGATGTCAGTACAAAGTTGTATAAAAAGAACCATGATCAATTAATAACCCAGAGCTATTACTGACGAGTGCATTGCAAATGTCCCACTCATTCCAGTTAAGAGAAGATGGACATTTCAAGGATCGTAATTCCCCTAATGAGGAGGAATGCCTGAAATCAACTCCTTCAAGGTCTTGCTAATACAAGCATCACTGACAAAATTGATTGATAAGAGCCACAAATACACAGGTATGAATTAATGTTCATGTTAAACTGCATCAGAGTATGCTGAATAATTCTTGAGCTATACTGATTACAAGTAATATATTGTTAACACTGGAAACTGACTGACAAGGGCCATAACCCTCCAAAATCGTGCTGACAGCACATATTCCATAAAACACACATCTAGGTCCAAGAAACAACTTTTGATCAAATTTGATCAGAATATGCTGTATGGTTCTTGATTCAGGCTGTAAAGGTAAAACATTTCCAATACACTGCATAATGCTGTCAAAAATGAGGTGGATTAAACTCACCAATTAAAGACATGTTATTATATAAATAGTTTCCATACCAAACTGCATCAGATTATCTTGAGCAGCTTTTGAACTATGTCAGTTAAAGCAACATCTAATGTGAAGATACAAAGTTAACTGACAAGGGCCATAACTCTATCCAAAATGAAGTTGACAATACAAAAGCCATAAATGTCATATTAGTTCTATCAGACAATGTTCAAACTAAACCATATCATGTCGGATGGCTTTTGCTGGTTATAAGCACCATTCCATGTAAATTTATTAAGTCAATTGTTTAGGGTTTAACACTGTCCAAATTGTTGTGGACAAGACCAAATTCATGAAAGACATGTACAGGACTATAAGACATTTAAACCAAATTCCATCAGAATGGCATGCACAAGATGAAAACCCATAAATGCCACTACAAAACACTGTTTAAAAATTTCCATCAGATTATGTTCAATGGTTTTTCTAGATGTGCCAGTTATAAAAAAACATTCCATGTAAGATGAAGTCATCTTCAAGGGCCATAACTCTATCCAAATATAGAGTTAAGGCTACATCCATAAAAGGCACATGTACATTCATGAAACAATGCATGTATCAAATTCGTCAAAGCATGTTGAACCTATGTAGGCTACAAGGTTCTGATGGTCATTTTATAGAATTCATGCCAATTTTTTTTAAAATCGATCATGACTGCTCAGGTGGCCATGTGGTTAGAGCGTCTGCCTCAGATGAACCCAGGCCTAGT
>QKMX01360050.1:0-11315 GCA_003401595.1 Venustaconcha ellipsiformis | reverse complement strand
GATGTGAAATGTTTACACATCAATTCACATGATATGCCTTGATCAAAGCAATGCCTTGCTGGTCAGAGAGACTGGCATGCTCTGGTGACCACTCAAGGCAAAGGGTCACCCCTGTTGATTGAAGTATATATTAATATGGTCATCATGTAGGTGCAAAAATTATTGATCACTGTTGACTTTTACAATGGTGACCAGGTACTAAACTGGGCCAAGAAAAAAAGGACATTGTGTCTATCATAAAAATTAACAGGTTAGTATGATTATTTGTTTCAGCATGTGGAGTCTTCATTGTGACATCACAGTGTGCAACATTCAGTCTGGTTTGGACTTGATCACACTTTCAGGTTGACTTGTCCAAAAATATCCTTCTACTTTAACATTGAGTTTTGCCATATGTATTTTTTGGTGTTTTTAAATAATGACCTACCAAAGAATATGGAAGAGTGAGGATCAAAATAAAGTGAATAATTATTTAAAGGTGTGTGTATTCAAATTCTAAAAATTGACGCCCTGTGGCTGAAATAGTCTGTACTAAACACCTACAGTACCTTATGACTCATATTTTAGTAAAAGTCTGGCCACTGACTGCAAAATACAGAAGACTTCCACAAAGAACATTTATATAGGGAATCATTGTGTGGGAGAATTAGAATGGTTGTTGTGACCAAATGAACATTAGAACAGGTTTGAATGTAATTAGAAATATATTTTGCATTCAAACCTGCTTAAGTTTTATTTAAACTCTTTTATTTGATGGAAAATTGTCTAATTAATGATCAATTGTATTTCAGCTGTGGAAGAACTCAGTAAAGTTCTACAAGCTTTACAAGGAATAATTACCAACAAGTCACGCTGGATAGTTGGCATACATGCAGCTCAGATTTGTTATCTGTCAGAACAAAGGTACTGCTCTAAATCTAGCTTCTCTAAAGTGCATAGAAGAATTTCAAGTAGATGTTTTCGAAAATAAATTTCTTAATGTTATTTAAATGTATGATATCTAGTTATCTACCCTAAATCATATGCTTGGTAAACTATTTCTGAAGACCAGTTTTATTTTAATCTGTATTGAAAATGTCAACAATAATTTTGTTTATAATAGCTGACTAAAAGATAGTGACTGCCATCATATGAAAGGAGTTTTACATTTTACATTGCTGAAATCATTGTAAATTGTGCATTATTTAAACCACTGTAAATTTTACATTGTTTGAATTAACATGAAATTGTGCAATATTTGAATCATTGTAAATATTAGCATTGTGAAAATATATTCAGAGATCAATAATAATATTTTAGTAGCTTCAGTAAAAGTTATTTTCTGACTCAGGCTGTCAGAAAGCAAGAGAGTGTATGCTGACCAGCTACTTTCCCTGTTCAGCAGCTTTCGTCACAGCTGTCTGGTAAGACTGCTTCAGAGTCACAGTTGTGATGCCATGGAGGTTAGGATGACCTCTGACCTTGTACAGTGTGCCAAGAATCTCCATTTTAAGAAGGGGCTGCTACATGCCTATGTGCTAAATACTGCAGGTAATATGTTGTTTTAATTATCAATACAGAGTAAAGAGAATTACCTTGAGAGACCAGTCAGTCATCAAAAGTATGAGATAGTGGGGTATAACTGCTGCCATGGAAAGGTGACAGAAAATTTAGTCTATGTATATTACTGTGCCATTTTAACAGAAACGCTCATCCTCTGCTCTATCTCCTGCATTAGACATAGTAGTGTTTTCCCATGTGAGAAAGGAAATGACATGAAGATGCCTGTTAACTTGTCAATGAAATTGCCCCTGTGCAAGTTCTGCAACAAAATTGATTTAGTTTCTTTCTTTTAAATAATTCTACATTTTATTGATATTGGCTACTTTTTAGTCCCACATCATTTCAGCTTGAAGAAATTCATTAGAATATATATGCATTTTCAAGTGTTCCGTGACAGATAAATACATAAATACTTATATCTGTATGTTTCATTTAATATCCAACCACTGAGCAGTTTTGTGTTCAAATGTCTTTTTATCCTGCTTCAAGTGTCCTAATAAGGAAGCTGGCCTTTTTTGATGATATGGGGACACACTTCAGAGTATAACATATGATGTAATCCATTTATTTGGATTTCAGCACAGTAACTTAAGTTCTGAAAAACTTTGTTAAACTTTGTGCATAGTTTAAACATGATAAGGGAAAAAACTTTCATTTTTGTGGTCACAGACTCCAAGGTCAAGGTCATGTTACATTGATGCAAAGAAACATTATTTTCAGCACAATAACTTTTTCACATTCTTGTACTCAATGTAATTTTCACATTCATGTGCAGAATGTTCTGTATGGCTTTTACTTTTGTCAATGAAAAAAAAATCTATTGATTTTGAAATCAAAGGTAAAGTCATTATGATTGAAAGAAGAAATCTTATCTGAGCAATAACTTATGTTCTCGATAACATAACTTTACCAAACTTTGTGAGTGCATTGTTCATAAGAAGAAGAAAATAATGATTTTGAGGTCATTAGATGAGAGGTCAGGGCCATAGTGACTTATAAAAGAAGAATGGTTTCTGAAAAGTAGCTTAAGTTCTAGACCATTTTTTAAATTACTTGTTTTATGAAAGATGGGTCAAAAGGTCTGTGTTCAGTGTCAAAGTGTGTCAGGTGGTAGTAGAGTTTAATGGCATGTCAACCAAATAGTATCAATATGGCATAAGTAAAAGTCTGAAAAAGTTGAATAGAGAAAATCACAAAGAAAACTAAGAAGAAAAACCTTCCAAAAAAACAAACAGGAGTTTTAAAAAGTTAAAAGGTACAGATGCTAAAATTTTGTGTGAAAGTGTATATAAAATGTAGATAAAAGTATAAAGTGTGACATTCTTAAATGTAAAACTGGTATCTGCACAGTAAGTTTAGCTCAAGATCTTGACCCATTTTGGGGATGAATTGTACTTTTGGACAAACAAAACTTTTTGAAGGTCATTGTTCAAGATCACTGATACCAGCAAGGTAGAAAGCATTCTGCAAATTGAATTTCATTACACAAAACTTGATACTGCAAAATTTCAGTGATGGCTTTCTGATATATGAAGGAAATTGGCTATAGATGTTGATATTGGAGCTTAAAAGTCGGGACTATGACCAGTCTAAATAAAGCCAACTGTTATCTTGGTCATTGCTGTCCAGAGTCAGCCATGTCCTGCCTACATACAGAACTAGCAAACATGGGGCAGTTGTATCATGTACTGCTGACAATAATCTTGTTAACTAAGTTATAGCGTGGGATATTTTTATGGTTGGTATCCTAATGAAAGCAGAGATTTTACAAAGGTACCTGCAAACATTTGTAATGTTCTGCACAGATCTCCAGCTTTTTGGCAAGACATGGAAGCACTTGAAATCCTGCACAGAAAGCACTTCTTTAAAGATGTATGAATTAAAAATGATGTGATGCTGATCATGGTGGCTGTACTTTTTATTCCTTTTCAAGCAAATATTATTTCAGTTGATGGTGGTTGTACTTTTTATTCTCAGAAGACCACTGACTTTTGAAGCCAATATCAACTATCTTATGTTATTGACCTAAAACCAAACATGGATCGCCAGGCCCTGTCATATATGGGAACAAACAAAATTCTGTAGTCAACATGACCCATACATGCCAACCATTATGCTTTTGGCATAATCATTACAATGTTTTCACCAAATTACATTTTCTGTGAGACTGCATGTGTATTACATATTTTTTTGCTACATTAAATAATAGAAAAAAATAGAGCAAAAGAAAGCTGTTTTTGTTATTTTGTTATGATTTTTTATTTCCACTAAAAAATTTGAGAACATTATTAAAAAGGTGACTGCTGCATAAGAAAAGCTTAAGATTACTTTCCTTATTTGCTATTTATAGCAACCTTATATATGACACATTTTGATGAAAATATATGGGTTTCTTCANAAGTGAACTTTGCCTAACAGATTCATTTTATTGATGAGCTATTGAGTTGGTGATCTTATCAATATTTGATAAGAAAATGGTGCCAGTTGTTAGGTGAGATGCTTTATGGTGTGAGTTATAGATGTTATATGATGGAATATGTTAGTACARATGGATCTTTTCAAACTTCAAAACATGTCAGATCAGAAAAAGGACGAATCCACACTGCTTTAAAAACTTTGAAAGAAGAATATGAGAGTAATGTAATACAGCACTCTGAGCATCTGACCATAATCATTGCAGATTTCCAACTCATGATCATTAGCAAAAGTTACATATATAGACTAGTTTAAGTGACAGCTGAATATAAATAATTTTTCAGTATATTTTATGTTTGTAATTTGGTTTTAGTCTATATAGATTTTTGACCTTGGTGACAAGAATATTGATTGGCTGCAGAACCAGGTTAGTAGTAAAAATGTAATTTTTTTTATACGTGCTGTAATTCTGGTATGTAGAATACACTTTTTATGCTCAAATTATGCTTTTTTGCCACTTATAATAGCAATAATTATGCTTATACCTCTTAAGGGGTTGACATGTATGATTATCTGATCTGTAGACTTTCCTCATTTCACTCCTGTATTCTTTTTCCTGGATTCTTCTGTCTTCAGATATGAACTTTTACGATAGTAGCTATCTCCACCCTACTATGATAGTGGCTTACATCGCCCAGGATGGACAGGTAACTATATAGACAGAAATGATGCAAAGAAGTGACCATTCAAATTTGTGAACTTTTCTAGTTTTACATAATAACTACCTACCTGCCCATCTTTATATCTATCATTCCTTTATTTGACAGGCACTGATGATGACCTGAGTGGCGTTAGGATTTGCAGCCTACAAACATTTACAGATTTGTTACAATGAAAGAAATTTATTTTGGTTAAATAGACAGGCTGTCTTGTATATTGTAAGGGAATACTACTGTGTTTGATGCAAGTGTGCTGTACATTGAGGTCAAGTGTTTAAGGTCTTAGCTACCAATGACAATTCCAAAGGTAACAATATGGATTGTTATTGGATTGTCTTGTAGGGATACTTAATCTTTGGAAAAAACTCTTTTTAGATAGTGTTAGTTTTTCTAAAAAATGCACAGGGTGTAGTGTCATATAAGCCTCACTGTCAGAGGCTTGCTTTATCATATATAGCACTGTGGTGTAACTGCAGTCATGGGTCCAATTTATCCATGGTTCTAGCACCTATAAAAACATGAAGTTGCAAGTCCAGGTTGGAGAATTACTCCAGTTATTTGGTTTCCTTTACCTTCAAGGCCATCTCACACTTGCATCTTTATAATGAGTTTCAAGAACTTAACATACAGCATTGTTGCATCATTATTTCATGAGTGCAGAACTTCTTCATTCTACAAGCTGCTTCTGCAAGAATACAAGTTATAAGGGGGAGTAATTATGAACAAGAAATAAAAGTTGTGTAGTTTGTTTTTTATATAAAATAATGGTGTTTGATGCTTATAATGTAGCAAATTCTTATAGTTTTATTTTTTGCATCAGAACATACTAGTCTCCATTCTGCAAGCAGGTACCACTCAGCACACTTAGAACTGGAACTCCCTAAAAATCATCCAAAGTGGATGCATATTTAATTGTTTCTAGAGTATTAAAATGGTTAGTTCAAGGAAGGGACATACTGGTAGTTGCTTCGTATATGCTATATATACATCACCTGCTACCAATACATTGCTGTTCCCTTTGTTAGTAAACCAAGTCCCCATTCTAAGCTAAATATTCCCTCCTCCTGTTAGTAACTGCAGGTCCAGAATTAAAAAGATAATTATCTCAGATGATTCCTTGGTCAACGTACAGAATGTCTTCCTCATTTGTGTCAGGACACTATGAATTCTACCTTCATTGGAATATTCAGCCAAACATGTCCTCCTTGGCAGGAAATAGCATCCTCTCAATGAGGGTCATCACACACACCAACCATTATGCGTTTGGCTTATCATTACACTTTTTTTCACTTAATTATGCCCTACCTGTGTATGAATTTGCTTTTCTGGTACATAAAAAATACTAAAAAAATTGAAGCAATGAAAAGTTTTGTTTGTCGATTTTCTTATCATCTCCTTTATCCCACTCATCATATAAATTTGAGACTATTCTAAAATGAATGACTGATGTGTAAGAATTGTGTAAGAGCTAATTTATTCATTTTAGACCCTGGTGTACTTTCCTTCTTTTCTTTTTATAGCAATTGTATGCACCACCTCTTTGATAACTCATGCCCTGATAACTTGCTAATAACAGTCAGTCATGGATCCCATTATTTTACACTAGAAAATGCAAAAATTAGCCCTTTTTGATTAAATGTGAAAAAAATTGCAAAATATCTAACTGTAACCTTGATATATCACTTGATTTGTCCTTGAAAACAGTATGTAGGACCTGGAAATTTGAATCAGCAGTCGAAATTCTTAACTTTTTATAAGAAGTAATGTATTTTTAATTTTCTTTCCAAGTGGTATTCTTTGTACACTGCAAATAAGAGTATTCAATCTGAAAATTTCATGCTCCTGGATGCAGCGGTTGAATAAATAAATACCAGTTAAGTTATTCTATCAAGTGAAATTCTTGTTTTAGTTAAGTATGTTAGTTTGATGTCAGTGTGATCATAAATGCAATATGCCCTCTTGTATTCAAATGTCAAATATGTCATTCTACTGTAACAGCTATGTCCTTGTGCATTTCTTTGAGAACCTAATTAAATATTTACTGTGTTTTGATATCTGACTAGCAGAAATACTTGTTGCATTGCAGCACTGAATTAAAACTGGACTACTTTGTATTGTCATGTTAATTAGTCTTTTGTATCAAATAGAGGAATTGAAATAAAACAAAATTTAAAGGCATGCAAATCCTACTAGTGTAAGAGCAAGTGACTTTGGCTGTGTCAGGTCAGCTCATTTCAGTTGATCAACTAAACACTTATAAATATTGTTGTGTGCATGGTATGATTAAACTACCTTTAAGTTAGCCTACTCATTTATAAATGATATCAAGGCAACCCAGTGAAATAAACAATTGGTGAAATAAAAAGCCTTGTTTCACAGGTATTGTTCATTTTGAAGAAGTTGTAGTTAAATTAAAATTCCTGTATTGACACTTAAAGATTTCTGCAAGGATGTGAAGAAGCTTCACTATTATTTGCAATGCAATCACTGCATCAGTATTTTAATAGAACAATTATAAAAAAAAGAGTTTCGACATTGACCGTTGTTTCACTAACATTAAATAAATGTTCCTAGTTTTTGTTAAAAGGAATCTTGTTTGGTTGTTAAATCTAGCTCTGTACTTTTTATACTCCCTGCATCGCACTTTGCTATAATGGAGTGCAAAGAAGGGAGCATACAAAGCAGGGAACCAGATTAATGAACAATGTCAAAAAGCAGTGATGTAATACACCATGTGTTCAATGTCCAGCAGGGATGGCATCACTTATTTTTGGAGGTCCCTCTGTAACTCATGTCCTCACTTATAGTGTAGTCAATGATTTAGGACCCCAATGTGTGTGAGATATTGATGTGTATGAACCATTTCCAAGAAAACAGGTGGGTTTCTTTATTTTTAAATTTTTTTTTCTTGGGGGTTTATTATACTGATTATCAACTTGGGTAGCGAACTAGTCTGTACTTTTTAGGAAAACGAGTTGAGTCATGTGGCTAAAACTTGTTAGAGCAAATAGATCTTTTTTAACTTAAAATATGTCCAGTAAAGAAAAGGATAAATAAACCACTTTACAAATTTGACAAAAAATATGAGAGTGATTGAATACAACACTTGGATTAAGCTCAAAAGAATTTGTGATCATTCAGCATAAGTTAGACATGAAGAGTAATTGAGTGTTGAATATATTGTCAGTATGTGTTGTGTTTGAAGAGGATATATTTGAAGACCCAATGAATCCAGCAGTGGATTGGAATCTCATAGCATTTGATACATTTGGTGTCTCTACAGAACCCAATAAGCAGCATAGGGATACTGAGATACCATCTGATAGAATATATGATGATTTCATACCAACCTGTAGATAACCTTATAATCCTACACAGTCAGTATGATGTACCAGTGTACATGAATTCAACTGTTAGACTGTATAATAGTATGCCAGTTTTATGCTTAGCATTGAAAAACCTTTGTTTATCTACAATATAGAAAACAAATTGTGTAATCTAAATAAAAATGAGTTTTCTATTTTTTCCTTGTTTATACCACTATTTAAAACATAATAGTTTTCTATAATTAAATTTTATCCACCATTTTAGCAAAACCCCGGCTCTAAGACATGGGTATCATTCTAAACCTAGACGCTGCAATAATAGGTCTTGTCTAAACAATCGTCTCATGACCTAACACATGGGTATATAAACCTATCACTGATTAGTTGAACAAATGATTAATCCCAAGTTATAGTAATAAAATCAGTCAGGGACCTGGGGATGGGATTATGCCTCCACATCCATTCAGTCATCATCTTCCTTATGTTGTGTGTTTGTATTCTGGGTCTAATCCACATAGATTTTGCCCAAAATTTTGAACTGCTGCAGTTCCAGGTTATTAGAAAAAGCAAATATACATATTTTTATACAGTCTACTGTAATTATGGCATATAATAAATAGATGACATTTTTTTATACTCAGATTACACTTTCTGCCGCTTATATCAGCAAACTTATGCTTATACCTTTCTTGGGGTTGGTTTGTTCTGTGCTGGTGAGGGATAAGAGGGAGTTGTGTCTTTCCAAGGATGGAAGAGCATTGCCCTTGCAGTGATACATATTAAGTGGGATCCAATTTGACTGTTTTATCTATTTCATCAAGTCATTAGCCAGACTCTGAGCACTAATCACAGACAACAAGACTGTATGAATGGTCTGGAGATGGATCAGATTAATACTCAGTTTCCTTCAATTACCAACAAGTCCCTGTGAAGAGTTGAGTTTTACTTAACCATCTAGGGAAGGGGATCAAACTATCATCCCCCCTCTCCTTCTCTATGATCCTTCTCAATAGCCTCTAGGATTTGGCAATTCCTGTTTATGAGTCTTGCTTTTCCCATTGGAATTGTGGACTCCCACTACCTGGTTGTAAGTCTTTTTACCTCCATGACATCAAGGATGTCTGTTGTGATTTCAAAGTATGTTGACATGATAGACCATGGAAATACTGCTTTCCCTTTGTCCTTGTGCAGCAAAAAGAGGTCTGCAGCCACTCTTGTCCAAGCTCAAAGAGAAGGGATCATTGTTCTCATTTGCTTGGGAGTAAAGATGGTAGGGTTAGTCCTTTTGTCTTCCATGTGCAATTATTGAATGAACAATGTCTACCTTGAGAGAGACAGAGACCAGGAAGAACATTCATGTTAATTGTATTTAAATTCATTTACTGTTTTTTTTCCACCAGACCTGCACCAAATGCCTTCAGGTGCTGAGCACATTAGGATTCTCTCGAGTTTGGAGAGAACTTTTGGTACCTTCTCTTATTCAGATGTTCTGCTGTTCATACTCTGTAATTGTTCAGGAGCTATTACAGACGTTTTCTGTTAGCCACTGGTTTTTGCCTCTTGTTTCAGTCATTTTTTCTCCAGCAGCTCTTTAAGTGCTTGCTTAAGGCTATGTCAAAGATGTCAGGGCATGCTTTATCAATTTTCATGGCATTCTTTGCCAAGCTTTACCACTTCTACAGAATGTTGCTTTGGAGATGACCAAGATATTACTAGACTACTGCTAGAACCTGCTGATGTCTGCACTGTTTGATGTGGATATACTTTTATGAGGTTTCATCTCCTTTTTAGCATCTCAAGATTTGAAGATTCAGCAACACCAGTGATATGCTGTGGCTCCAGGCACATCAAATCTGGCCAGGACCAGCGTGACTTTCTTCAAAAATTTTCAAGCAGGGTCAATTTCAGCAGCTTCACAAGCAGCTCCAGTTCAAAACTGTCTCCTGTCTGTCTTTTACTAGGCAATTGGCAGTCTTAGAGTCAAATATATTCTGTCCTAAAGGAATTTTGCAGCAGATAATCTAAATGGAATCATGTTGTCCTTATGGATGGGTCTGTGCATCTGTTTGCAGCAAAATCACTTTTCCAGCTGTGGGGAACACCAGTAATGAACTTGATTGATATGAAACCAAACAGCAAGCTGTCTTTGTCACTCCTGTACCAGACGGATCAGAGGGCCTGGGTGGTAGACAATTTCATCAGAAGTGGGATTGTCTGTACCCTTACACATTCTCACCCTCCAAAATAATTCCATAAGTTCTTGTACATGTCAAGATCCCAACAGCTCTTCTATGGCCCCAGGAGATCACCACAGAGCAGACACCAGCAATTGAAGTTTGGGATCTCTCCTACATAACAGTGTTAAGATTCTCCACCTTCATGCTTGACTTGTCTTAAACAATAAGCCTACCAAGAGCAGTTTTCAAGGTAGGTTGCTAACTGCATCACTCAGGCTAGGAGGTAGTCTGCTTCCAAATTTTACTATGAAAAGTGGAGGTTGTTCTGTGATTGGTGCAGTACAAAATGCTTTCATCCTATCAGCCCCTTCAACTGCTATTGCAAACTTTGCTCCTTTTTGAGGAAAGAGAATGTTCAATATATAATCTTTAGAGCTATTGGCAGACCTTTTTTATATTTTTAATTTTACATGGATTCTGCCACTTGGATCCTCACCATTCAGAGCTCATTAGGTATTTTGAGCCTCAAAGTAAGAATTTCTTGCTCATTAATACCTTGATGGAACCTTCCATGTGTTCTATGGGCTTTATCTGAACCTCTTATGAATCTTTAGGCAAAGTTGCCTTCAAGAACCTTACCCATAGGACAGTTTTCATGTTCCTTTTAGTGTAGGCAAGGAGGAATGAAATCCATGTATGTGTGAAAGGGTCATTTATAGTCCAGTGGTAACTATCATTTGGTTTCTTTTCTTTGCCAAGTCATGGGTTTCTTGCTAAGAAGAAGCTACCTTCAGTAACCTGGTCCTCTGGAGATTTAAAGTCTCTTTAACAGTACTGGGCATGATCAATATAGGTTCCTTTGCCCAGCTCAGACATCAAAGTTTTATTTGGCTTCCTTTAAAAGGAGAAGAAAAGGTCAGAATAATCTCTTTCTCTCATTCAAAGGTTCCTCTGGTATTTTGTTTTTCATCATTTCCAGATGGATTGTTCTTATCATGAAAAGAGCTTATTTATCCCTTACCAAGAAGCTTTCATTAAACCCCATGAGGTTATGGTTATTGTCCTAGGGCATACTTAAATCACTTCTCTCTGGATGATACCATGCAATCTCTCTCTCTCTCTCTCTCTCTCTCTCT
>QKMX01360014.1:32225-43091 GCA_003401595.1 Venustaconcha ellipsiformis | reverse complement strand
CTGAAAAATGGCGTTAAGCCCTACAACAACAACAACAAATTCTGAATCCAACCCTCCTGAAAGATGAAAAAGGTTCTATGTGTTTCTGTCTATGTATCACAGTAATGAGTTGGCTAATATATTTAGTTTACACAAAATGTATCACACTTGAATATTTAATACAGGGCAGACCCAGAAGGGAATCCCATATCTTGGGGAGTAGTGATTTTGTCCCTCTTTATTTTAAGAGGTATGTAACCATGCCTGAATTGTCCAACATTTTCAGGACCAGCTTTCCTCAAATGTATTTGATTCAGTAGTTGAAGGTATTGTGAATTGCTTTAGTTTCATGAGCCTTCATCTGAAACATATATTTTCTACTGACCATTGCAAGGTCTGGTATCAGTAGCAATTGTGCTTCTGAACCTGACAAACAGGCATCTATACAAATTGTTGTTTCTGGCTGTGGGTTTTCTGGGGGGTATTCCTGCCATAAGCCACTTCCCATCTTGCCAATGGAAGTGTTTTTTATTGGTCACGATAGCATTGTGGTAATCCAGACGGCCTGTCATTGGCTGCCATGATACCGGCAGGCCAGCTTGTCAATGATGAATGTAAAGGCAGGCTTGGTGCAACAAGTTGACTGCTGCATTTGAATAGGCTGAGGTGCTGAATGAACTCCATCACCAAATATCTTGTCTGCCATCTTCTCAGCTGTATAAATGATGTTTTCAATGTATTTGGGAGGAAGACGTACAATGTTTTGTTTGAAACCCTCTCTGCTAGCTTAATAGGTGGCTGAGTTATCTAATGTACTCGTCTTTATAGATAACTGATATTTCAGCACACAGTTTTGAATCTAGGGCTCAGCAAATGTAGGTATGTGAGAGAGCTTGCCATTAACTTCCTGTGAGTCAGTGGTTCTTGAAAGGTTCTTCCTCCACAAAATATACCAGACACTATGTACAGCCTATCATGTGCCAAACATTTAACAACAACCTCCTCTCCGATGTCTGAATGATGTTTTCAATGCATCTGGAAGGAAGACATACCAAACTGATGTGTGTTAAAAACTCCATGATTAGATGGATATAATGTTGAGGGAGAAATTAATGTCACACATGCGCTGAATGATTATCCAACCTAGTCTGTCAATGAGGAAAAGGCTGTTCATGCTGTGGAAAAAAACAAAGTTACTGAATATTTTTGAAGTATGTCATCCAGTACACCACTGATATTGACTTGGATATTTCACAAACATTTATGTGAAGGGCTGAAAGGAAGTGCACGGAATTGCTATACTGTTCCGTGGTATACAAACTGGACATATTTGAATTATGCTGTATGACTTGTGTATGTGCAAGTGCACCTCTGACAGACTGAAACTGGTTCTGCATACTCAAGGCATTACACTGAATGATGAGCAGACTTTGACATCACCTTCTGCAATTTTTGGGCAGAAATAAATTGATTGAGCCAGCCAATGTCTATTACATGTCTCAATTTGCCAAAAATTAAGGACTAAAAAGATTCGGGAATAGAAATCCAAAGTATAAGGCTTTTATAGCACCTTCACAAGCAAAAGCCTCTTGACAGAAGGCTTTCATGATGAGAATTCAGTCTCTAACTGACTATAAAAAGTAGGGGCACATGACACCCTACAATAGGCTTGGTTATGGTTATTTTGCTATTGTTGAGAATTGGCTCTAGCATATTTCTGATGGCAACTGTCTCTTGGCTAGAGCATTCAATGACATGGTTGCACAGATATGGGATTTTGTGCTTAAAGTTGGATGGGACAACTATTGTGCCATCGGATTTTGCATCTCCTCAACTTGACTTTCAAATAAAAGCAGAGAACCATAAGGGAGGGTATGCAAGACAGCCACATGCTTTGAAGAAGAAGAGTGCATCTTTTCTAATTATATCCATTCTGCAAGAGGTTTAAAGGGCATTAGCCATTTTGCAATTGGCTTCCCTATTTGCTACTTTGGTGATATGCCTCAGCAAATCCAAAGCACAATCTTTTCCAGACTTCTTAACTACTCAAAACACTGACAAAGATGGCCAAATCAAGAAGTGAGGAAGTTAACACAAACCTTCTTTGACAGCTATCAATTAGTAATGAAATCTTTACTATCTATTTTGTAACAGACTGGGGCAATCAGATTGAATAAGAAATTATCTTTATTTATGCTTGGCAACTACAGGCAAAATGCATCTGTGAGATTAGTACCAGTGGGATGAGAAACTTTCTGGTATGCAACACATCAAGATGCTTTTGTATTACTGTGGTGGTAAATTTTCTTTAAAAAAAGCACATTAATTTTTAAACTTTTTGAGGAATGCAGTAGAGTTATGAAGAATGGACTGCTGTGATCATCTACATCAACCATGGCCTTGACATCCTAGGTAGGTTTGACTGTTGGTGGAGGGGGCAGTCAAATTAAGGCAAAATCCTATAGATTTCCTCTACTGTCACCTTGATGCTGAATTCCATCATTTTGAGATCAGAATGTTCAGGTAGTTTTCTTTCATCCCCCATCACCAACCTGGGGGTGGATTTCGTTCTATCTATACACCAAAGGTCCCGATATAATGCATTCCATTTGGTAATGACGACTAATTATTTTCAGCATTCACCATCATTGTGCTATTGGAAGTGCTGTCTGTCGTAGTTGCATTATATATAGAGTGCTAGTGTGGCACAGACCATTAGGCTATGTCAAGTTGGCTCTGTAAATAAAGTCAGTTAACTTTGAATGATTGGTGCAGTCAGTTGATCAATACAGCCAGCTGGCTGGCCAGTTAGCTGTGTGGTCTGCTTGGCATATGACACCACTGCTATCAGAATTAGTGGCTGGTTGGCTTGTAATCCGGCTGACAGCATAAAAAAATTTATAAATGCCTTACCTGCCATTCAATCATTTTAGCATCTGAGTGGTCATACAAATCAAAATGAAAACTTTCCTGCTTACCAGTTTGTTTTGCCATGCAGTTTGGCTAGCAAGTTAAAGTCCAATTGTGATTTGGTAAGCTCAGTTGGCCAAACTATACACCTCGATATCTAACTTGAATTATTCTGATGTATGGATAGGATACATGATCCTTATAAATGCTTGCATCTCACAGGTAGGGAAAATCTGTCAATTTAGGCTGAGTGTTATCTGACTGTGAACCATCATTCCTTGTGCGACTGGTCACAGGATTATTCCCAATGGGTTTCCAATACAAATCATCTATAATCTTGATGATAAACCTTAGGAATCAATGAGATCATATGCAATTCCAATGCTTGATTGGAATCAATTATGGTTTCTGCTCTATCTTCTGAAACAGCATGTTCCGATGCTCTTTTCTGCACCTTCGGGGTGGGGGTGGAGGGGGCATCTCAACAACTATCCCATGAGACTAATCAACAACTCAGACATGTGGCATAAGCTAAGCATTTCTTGCAGTTATGAAATGAAAAGTGCTGTTTTTGCATCTGTCAAGTTGGCTCTTCCAAATTTTAGACCAAGGACTGCACACTCTGTTTGTGTGTTTTGATAAGCACTTGGTGCTCAGAAGTGATTAAACTTTGTATAATGTTCTAGTCTTTGGTACTGAAGAAGAGAAAAAAAACAAATATGTATAAACTGTTGAAATAAATACAAACCTGCATTAACCAAACAATTTAGAAGTATAAATATTAAAAAAGTCATTGTCAAAACATATTCACTGGAGAGGACTGTGTGTAACCAATCAAAATCACATGAATGTAACAAACTGTAAGATATATGCCGAATCTGAATATAAATATACCATAATCTAACAAATATGTATGCACCATATAAAACAACATTACTATATAAATAAATTGGAGGTCTGTGTTACAGTCTTCAGTGAAAACTGAAAATAAGGTATATATAGATACAATGGTAGCCACCTCACAGGTAGAATGTATAATTGCTTCCCTCTGTCTATATGACATATAGACCAAAAGAAATTTGTTTCATCTTTCAGGAAGAGCTAGATTTGGAGGTAGCAGAGATTAATATGTAATCAGGTGAAGTATTTGACTGAAAAACCAAAGATGTAATGTTACAATGAATCAATAATGGAACAAGAATCAAATGTAGATCTAGAATCCGGTGCAAAACTTGATGGATATATATGCATTGTTCTTTGTCTTTCCAGAGCATAAACATGGAAGCAGATATTCTAACTCAGTTTAAATTCAAATTTTGTGACTTGAGAATACTACAAGAAATAACAAATGTCTACCATTTGGCCAATATGTTTAATTTTTAGGGCATACTGAATTTATTAATGTCTATCTCCTTAAGAAACTATTTTTCAATTGTACGAACATACCAGTTTTTGAGAGAATGAATATGCATCAGTTATATCTGATATTTTACAACTGCTAATGCAAAATATATTCTTCTAATTTAATATTGCAAAATCAACAACTTCTGTATGGTTTTCCTACTGGGACTCACACATGATTCCTATGTAACTTGATAAAAACTGGTCTGGAGAATTCTAAAAATGACAAGAATACATACTTGATCTGACACCTGCATCAAAGCCACCATAAGGAATAATATCCCCTTTGACTGGCACACATTAGAGTGGGGTTTGCGAAGGCAATATTTGTTGTAGCAGCAGGCATTACATAATTAAAATAAGTTTTACATATCCCAAAACCACAAAAAAACTACGTGATAATAGCAGAAATAAATTTCCTGCGACTATTCCACTTCTTAAGTTTTACAAGGTAGGATGGAGGTTGATGGCCTCAACAAATTGAGTGTATATCTATTGTTCATGCAATTATGATAGGAGTTTTCACTACTATAAGCTGGCAGAAGATTGAGCTTTTTTGTCATTACATCTCAACAAAATATGTCTCTTTTCTTTAATTGCCATAAAAGAAAAGTCCTTTTCTGTGATGGATAAAAGTCTCTGAATAGTGAGAAAGACTGCTAATAGGTAGAAAGACACTTCTGACCCATCCTTCTAATTGTAGGGGAAATCAAATCGGATGTAGTGTATTAAGTGAGCAAAAATAGTTTTAATGATTTAATATTTACCTATTATATTGTGTTGCTTACCTTTCTGGGACATGTTTAGATGGAAGTTCTGGAAGTCCAGAACAAAATGAACACAGATCTGGAGAAGGGAATCTATCAGCAGCACCAGGTAGGTATTACAACATTGAAATTAGTTTTAACCCCTCCCCTGAAAACATGTTAATCTCAGTAATACATTACCAGTTGCTACTGCATTGCTAAATTTGCCATTGCTGCAGAAGTGTGGATTTAGACCTTTTTCAGTATCACAACATTTAGTCCCATAAAAAATATGCCTCCAATGAGAAATGAGTTTGATATGCCCATAAATCAAGTAAATGTTCCAACTTCACAGCATTAATTTACATGAATGAAATATTCCCCTGACAAAGAGACTGATAATACTTCATTATTATCAGGACAATCTACCTGGAAATAGCTGAGCCTTTAAGAGGAAGGAAAAGATAACTCCTACCATTTGTTCATCCTTTGGATGTAGCCAAACTGTACCATAAAGCCCTAATTAGGCATAAAAGTCTCTCCTGATTATCCCCAGCACAGATTTGAAAAAGACAATTTTTATAGAGAGCGGAGCAATCAAAGGAAGACAAAACAGCCTTGCTCTTCATCTCATAGACAATAAGGAAAGGAAAACAGTTCATTGAACAAACTGAGAAATGGGAAGTATTTGAGTTTGTTGGACAAAAACCATGACATGAATAAGAGAATCGATCTAGGCATTAGAGAGTGAGAAACTGGTCTTTGCATGTCAAAATACCTAATAAAATCAGAAATATTAGGGTCTGAACCAATGGCTGAACCTTGTGAATATGAGTGTGTTAGACAGGAATCCCCTCAAGCCCATTAGTGGAGAATGAACATTATCTTTTTGAAAATTAAGATAAACGTCTGTCAATGCACTCACTGAGGCACAGTCAGGATTAACATATTTCCTACTACATCCATTACAAGGATTCTTTATTTTGCATCATAGATCCTGAATATAAAATGCCTCCTGGACTGAAAAATGTCATTACCAATCTTGTTCAAAAACTTTGCCTGGTGGTGAGATCTTTTCAAGATAAGCCAATTATGAAGGTGAACAATCTGAGGCTGTTTCTTAAAGGAGATAACTGGCTGTAACAGCAGGCCCTTTTTCTAATGCAATTACCTGGGTCTGTCTACCAAAAGTAAGCAGCATAGTGGAGATCCAACTTTGTAACTTCGTGTCACATTTACAAATGATAGAAAAGTGAATGCAAACAGATGATCCAACATCAGAAAAAGGGCATTCACTGCATTGACCACATTTTCTGGGACTGGAGAAACTAAAAAGGGGAACTTGTTAAGCCTCATCATGAACAAGTCCACCAAAGGCTTTCTCTACAGTCAGAATAGTGAATCCGCTACCGAATAGTTTAGAGGTCATTGCATAAAGTCTCCCTCTAGACAGAATGCCCAGCAGAATTTTTTTCTTACCAGGAATAAGACAATCTCAGAGGGTAGTCTCTTCCAAGGTCCCCATCAAAGATGGTTTCATACAAAGAAAAAATGCATTGGTGCCTCCTTGCTGCCTGAGGCACACTACCACTAAAGTGTTGTCATCAGAGAACATCACATAATGACTCTTTACTTAGGCACCAATTGTATGGCTAAATACACTGTCCATATCTGCATCCACTGGTCAGTTTCTTCCAGGGACAATGAACTAACCCTTCTGGGTCTAAATAAGTGACCTACATACAATCTGATTTATCTGTGAACAAGGGTTTCATGGGTGTCAATGGGGGAGAGACTCCATTCAGAAAATGATACCAAAAAACCATATTTAAATAGAGAACATGGGCATATTCAACAAGCAAAACTGCACATGTTTAATGTGAACACTGTCCAAGGAAATTGGATGGAGAATCAGGAATCCCTGGGCCTGACGTGACCTTTTTGAGACTCCTGGGAAAAGAGAGAGTTGTCCACTGATGATGAGAAGTTAATTTGCCTTTCATCTTTCCATATAAATGCGATGACTTTCTGCCAAGTCCCACACTTCATCGAACCAAAGGCAGCATAATGGACAACTGTAAAAACACTAAAATACAATAATACAGAGGGGTCAACTATACTCACCTTAACATAAAAAAACAAGGATAGTGTTTGCAATTAAATAAAGCGTTGATTATGAAGAATGGTACAAAAAAAGGCAAAGATAAAGTACTGAGGAGACCAACGAAACAAAATGATATGAAGGATACTAAAAAATATGTTTACACTGAGATCTCTGATGAGCAAAACTGAACCTGTCTAACTGGGATCTTCTTTCCAGTTCTAGTACATACCATTACTAAATGTAGGTAAGAATTATGTCGCTTGAACAAGGAACGGTGAGTTCTATAAAGAAAAACAATGCAACAGTAGCAGGTTATGTATTACTCTTTTTCAAAAATGTAGTTTACAATGATATTTTATGGGTGAATGGTATTAGACAAGACAGTTTTACTTACAGGGAGTGGATTCCTTGGGTCTGAAAAAAGAGAAAATTAACCAAGTCAATTATTTCAACTTTTATCTATGTCTAAATAACAATAATGATATGATAATACTACTCCATCTATTAAAGCAACATTAACTATAAAGCATCATTATTGTAATCATCACAACGATTTATTAAAAACAATTTTGGGAAATAAAAAACATCTCTTTATTGTAGATGCAGGCTTTTAGGTTGTGCAAGTATTCTTGTATATCAGTACATGTACATATGCTGATCTCATGTGATCTAAACAAAGTTATAGTTTGATTTTTTAGTTTTGAGCTATTCCAGTAAAATGAACATGGTGGCTCAGTGTTTGGTGTGGGAGACTCATGGCTAAAAGGGTGCAGGTTAGAGTCCTACGATGACATCAACCTGGGTCACCTACCATGGTGTATCCTTGGACAATGTTTCTTATCACAAATCATCAGCACAAAACAACCTACTTTAATTTGTTGTTGTGCCATAAAATACTAAATAAAAACTAACCAGTTTCAGTCCATTTTACACTAAAATGAAACCCCATAGAACCAAAGATAATTAACATAATGTTTCAAAGACTTTCTGCAGTGGGAGTATTAGAGTTACTATTTACACTGGACATTTTTAAAATTATATATAATTAACCACATACTTGTGAATCTCCCAGATGGGAGGGTTTACATCCTGAGATGAGGGGTGTCTACTATTCCTCCTGTCAGTCATTGAAATATCATGTATATGCAAAATCATGACTGAAAAACGTAAGTTTTTTCCTTATTTTACACCTTGCATCCAATGTAATACTGTCCTGATCATGCAATTTTTGAAATAGCAAAAGCAGGCCAAAATCATTTGGTGGCCCATTTCAAGCAGCATAAAACAATTAATGTCTCCTTGATTCTGTCTGCAGGGTCAGCTGGCTTCAGTGTTGAAGTTTGCTGACATGGATCATACTATGTATGATCAGAAGTAATGCCAAAAGGATTTATGAGATTAATTATCTTTGGATCATTACTGAGCTACTCAGCATGAAACAGTTTGGCTTCAGTGTTTAAAGTTTGTTGAGCTGATCTAACTGTTGGTTATCTCCCAAAGCTAATCTAAGGTAGCAAAAAATATCACATAAAATTCTGTGATAGATGGGCAGAAAACATCAGTAAATCAGCACACAATGATTACCATTAATGGCACATGGTATGCTTGCCCCATCTGCATGTAAACTAATTTTCTTCTTGCAGTCTTAGTGAACTTGACCTTGGCATGTTTGACCTCAAAAATAGCTTCTTCCTTACATTAAGTGCAAGTCATCAGCAAAGTCTGGATCAGGTCTATAATGAAGAACCAATGCTACTGTTCAAAAACCATTTTTCTTGTTCCAGTCAGTGACCTTGACCTTTGACCACTTGATTAAAAAATCAACATCCTTCTTCATTATACTAATTGAATCAAGGCCATTCACAAAGTTTGTTTGAGGAAAATCATGTAGCACTTATATTATTGTGCAGAAACCATTTTTGTCTCTCACAGAAACTTTGAACTTTTAGTTCCAAAATTAATAAGGTTTTCCCTTACACCCAATGCAACCATAGATGATGGAGAACTAAGGTTTTTGTGTGGAAACCATTCATTCTTTCAGTCACATGGACCATGAGCTTTTACCATTGACTCTGTAATCAACAGGTTTCTTCCCTATCACAAGTACACACCATCTACATGGTTACTATCAATAATGAAGAATTTACTGTGCAGGAAACATTTTTGATCTTTTGAGCCCAAAATTAGATTAAAACACAAATTATTTTTATCATTTGCATAGTTTCGCATTTGAAACTATTTTTTTTTCCTTTTGGATAAGCTGACATTGTGTGAAAATTAATCATTATTAATATCAAAATAGTGGTGTAATTTTGACAATGTTTGAGTGAAATTCATTGGCAAAAATATCAAATTCAAGCTTTCAATTAATTTCAGGATTTTAATGAACTTTACTTCTAAATACCTGCTTAAGCATGGTCAGTTACCTTCTCATGGACTAATCTCCTCAGATATGAATTTTCTTCCCTTAGTTTTATAATCTCTCTGTAAAACAAAAGACATTTTATACATACACATGTATTACTGTAAAAGATCATTTAGTGTCAATTGCCTTGATAAGAAATTCAGAAACGTATTTGATTATTAAAATCCAATTTCATACCAGATGACAATTTTTATGAAGCTGCTGTATCTCATTAGGCTAAAATATTAAATGTATATACAATCTCAATAAATGAGATGTCACTTGAAATAGGATTTCTTAAGTTGGCCACTTTCATCCTCTACCAACATAGTAGAGGAGAATGATGAAAAGAAAATAAACCTCTCCAATGACTGAAAGTGATACCCAAGCAAAAATGTGAAAAGCTCTTTATCTCCAAACAGAAATTAAGAATCTACCATATAATTAAATTTACTTCCAGAAACAGGGCTAGGCATACTACACCTATGTGCCAGAATAGAAATTGTTCACACATGCAGGACAAATGCAGTGCTATATCATACTAATAGTCATTCAAGTGTGAAAATGAAGTAGCATTAACATAGTTTCTGTATGACTGGGCTACTGTTTAGGATGCATTCAAATACTACCAAATTTTGGAAGTGTTGGTGAAATAGGTTCCAAGATATTATTGGAGTTACAATGGGAAAGCTGAAAATGACCAAGCATAAAAATTATTCACCTGTGGAATAGATTTGGTACAGTTCAGTAAATCTGCTAGGAATGTATCCACATGCCAGTTGCAAGTGATATAGGGTCTACAATATTCAAAGTATAATTATCAAATAGCTGAAAGTACAAATTACACAAATGAGAAAATAATAGTGAATGTAACAAAGCTCAGTCAAAAACAGTGTACAACCACTTCAAGTATTCTAGCTTAAGTGTTTTTTTCTGTTCAAAAGAGATGAAATAAGTCCATATGCAAAAAATATTTTATTGTTTTTCTTGTCTTCCTCCAAGATGGAACATGCTGCTGGTCTTGGCAACTGCAAACTAATGCAAACAAAAAAGAAGCTGATATGGAAATAATGATGCAACACACAATAAAAAAAATTTTACTATTAAGAAAACTTGAGTATCCATGTAAAAATTCACACAGTATTTTAGATCAATTTTTCTCCAGCTTATTAATATCACTCATAAATTGTGCTCACAACATGGTCTTGTGCTTTGGGTGAAACTGTTTCAGTTACATATTTAACAAAAATCTATTTGGACTGTTAGTAGTTTTGTTTTTTGTTGTAGTTGTTGTTGTTATAGGGTTTAACGCCATTTTTCAG